>JACBAH010007055.1:0-19687 GCA_014282315.1 Neospermospora avenae | reverse complement strand
CCCAATAAGTGTTACTTATTGTGACCACAACCAGCCGAAGCCGATCACAGCCACCGAAATGACCAAAGGAGCGCCAACAAGAGCCAGCTTCTTCAACGTAGGTCCCTTCGGAATGTCTTGAACATAAGGCTCGCGCAGCGCGCACATCTCAGGATTGAGTCCATCTCCAAATTCGTTCTCGACAGCGATGAGACTGGTGTTGTGAGATCCAGTGAATTTCTCATTCATCATCCAGATATTCTCCCAGCGGTCTTCGGCTGTCGTTTGGGTAAGAACCATGAGCTCTGCAACAATCGGAGAGTCCCACTTTGAGCAGGTTTCGATAATCGTGATGTCTTTGAAGTGCGAATCGAATGTAGAAGCTGACATGATAGTATGCGGTGGGGTGGTAGGGAAGAGATACGCTCCAGCGAAGCATGCAGCGATCGTTGCGATGATGACGCTAATCACAAGAGCTTGGAGGCTGTGCATCAGCTTTCTAGAATACGCGGATGCTTCGAGCTTGTCAATGGTGACTTGGTGGACAAGATCTCTTCTGGCAATCTTCTCCTCAAATTCAGCACGGGCCTTATTTAAAGCTTGTGTCTGCTCATTGACTTGTTGTTCCAGCTTGGTGATAATCTTCGAATTTGTCTCGTTGGCAGTTATTGTGGTATTCTTTTCCTCCGCAAGCTCAGCAGTGTTCATCTCTAATGCTTGGGCCTGATCCTTGAGCTTTTGCTGCAGATTGAGAATAATCTTTCCATTCAAATCATCGGAGGTTACTCTTGCAGCCTTCGCCGTTTCAAGCTCAGCGTTAGAGCTTTTCAAAGCCTGCGCCTGCTCATTGGCTTCACGTTGCATTTTGGCGATCTTCTGAGCATTATCATGGACGAATTTGTTGGACTTGGTAATTGTCTCCTTCTTCTCGATCTTCTCCTGCGCCAAGTGTTTCTCGATTACGTCGAGTCGTTGAGTCTGCTGGTGTATGTGCGTTTCAAGTGTGGCGTTAACCTGGGCAACTTTGTTGAAACTCTCCTTGAGCTTGGCAATGACCTTAGTTTGTTGGTTGTTTTGCTTCTCGAGTATATCGGTAATTGTCTGAAGGCTCTCGATATGCTTCTTGAGCGTATCCTTCTCATTGTCAGAACTGGTCTTGATGGCGAGAGAAGAACGAGGATTGATGCTCAAGGCGTGGACCTGTACTCAATATTAGCATGGGATATATCAGGAATCAATGAAAGAACTACCACGATTTCTTTACTATCCAAAGTAATTTTAGGAATAGATGAAGGTTTGAGGATCGACAGAGCCTAATACAAATCAGCTAGATCACAGGATATCAGCAAATAAGACGTACCTTCTCCTCAGTATCCGGCGTTGTAGAAACTGGAACATTCGAAGTTTCAACGAGAGCGGAAGTGGGATCTGTGTGGCTGCCCAACATCGCCACGCCGCCTCTGTTATCGTCGGAGGGAGGGTGCTTCGGGGTGGCATGCTGACACGGATGAAGCTCCTTGGTAACGGTAAACATTCCTTGGTTTGGATCTCGAGCAGGCTCGAAGGCGGCCGGGATCTCTGTTTCAACAAGTCCGGAGCCCTTAAGAGCCTCCAGTTCCGCGAAAGCCTCTTTATTTCTGCCAGCCCTCGCCTTATTCTTGCTCTTCTTTTTCCGATTCTTCTCTTTGGCAATCAATGCCTTGAGCTCTTCAGCTGTTGGAGGCTTTACACCGATTTCACTCTCATCCGTATCATCCAAAAGCTTGTTCTCTCCACCAGTTCCCACCTCTGAAATGGGCGCGCGATTGGTCAAGAGAGGAGGAGCCATATTTTCGGTCGGTACGATCGAGGCGGGCGTGTACGGAGCCACCGCGACGCGGAATGCCGGTGCTGAGGGTTCCATATCGGGTGTTTGGTATTTGTTTCTCGGATTTGAAATCGAAGGTGAAGGCGGAGGTGGTTATGGAGTGGTTGTCGTAGAAATTTGTCGAGTGTGAGGTCACTGGGGTGAGAATGGTTTATGTTGAGTGTAGGCTGATATTCAGGTATCGAGATCAAATAAGGGACAAGAGGCCTACCTCTCAGCAAATGCGGTTCTCTTGATGTCGATTGAGGAAAGAATCTGGAGAAATTACAGATGGTTACCTGGTTATTTGTGCTCGCTCGGCAAATTGGCGCTAAGAGCTGAGGTAGACTGGTGAAGCAATTTCAAGTTCACCTTTGGGGCAGAGTACAGTAATATGCGACCTACTCATCAAAGGTGAATGTCGAATTAGCTTGATGAAGTCCGTTTTGTTTCTAGGTCTTGCTCATCATATTCAACACTGCGTGATTTGATTCTCATACCTGCAAGCTGTTCAGCATGTCTGGTATTGGCGCAGCGACGCAAAGATTATCTATAGCTGAATAAGAAGATCCTTTCATATCAGTGGCGGAGGGTGTAGGCGGTTCACATCCTCTCTGGTCAAGCTGGTATTTGGAGGATACGAGACGATTGGGCATACTCCCTACCACAGGAGCGACAAATACGAATAGCTTCCTCCGACGACCTTCAAAAATCCTCAAGGATTTTCTACGAAGACATCCCAACACGACTGGGTTGTCTTCTGAGTTTTGACATTTTTTTGCATTTTTGTCACCCTTGGATGGGTATTATTATGAAAGGTGAAATTTGTTTTTGTTGACGATTTTAGTCCATTTTTTACGCGAGGTTGTGGGTCCTGCATCCGTGCCCGGCTGTCTTGATCTTGAACTTCAAAAGACAGGACTTCTGATTTATAGTTTCAGGTGGATGTTTTGGAGGATTTGAATGGAGAGGGTATATATAATCTTAGAAAAGGTTGTACGCTCTTTTCCAAAGGCTCAGCAGCGAACCATTGATCGCGTTAGAGATTCCAAGCTAGTCTCCGTCTCTGGCTTCATAGTTTATCAGTACCCGCAGCTCCCCTCTTCATTCCAGTCGCGTCTGAGTCCATGCTTCCCTCAAAGTGAGTGCAGAGTACAAATTCTACATGTCTCAGCTTCTCCTTTTATATTATACCCGCAAACCATCTTCTGCTATACAGCCAAATGATGCCAAAGGAGACCTATTCATCTACCCAAAGTTAAATCTCGCCCCATCACCCCCTCCCTGTCAGAAATTTTTCAGCGTTTCGCCTGTCGCCCAATCTCTCCTCCACTTAGAAGTCTCAGTAACTCGCCACACGACGAAAGCTGTCTCCTCTCTCAATGTTAATACTTTCGTTGCTAGGAGTTAGTTCGAGGTCCAATGAGATACTCGTGTCAGCAAGTCCACGTAAATATATAAACAGACAACATTCATGCTTACTTACTAGCCGTTGCTTTCAGTAGGCAGCTGGAGGATCTGCCTTGGAGACAGATGAATCAACACGTAAGAGCCACTCAAGATCTAAGGTGACATTCTTAGCATCTAGAACTATATCTTAGAATAGCATATGCAGACCTTCGTAATATAGTTACTCGACTTATATATCAAACACATTTTTCTTGGAATGCTCAGGAGTTAGAACTCTCACGCCCTGAGTTCCCTCACTGTGACTAGTAAAGGATTTGTTTACCACTTGTAAAAGTTTCATATACGTATAGTAAAAGGACAATTTCTTTGTTACAGTCGGCTCTAAGCCTCTCGAACGACCCCAGCAGCATCTACTGCACCACGAATCTAAGGGGGTTCATTAAATAATGAAGACAACATTATACTTTAATATATACAAGTTGTAAGTAGATTATGCAATAGCCTCATCGTCTAATCCAAGCACACTACATTGAAGTGATTTAAAATGGTAAAACAATGTAAACATGATGAGGATTGCCTGATCACGACCGCCAATCTAACACCATTCCTCGAAGTACTGTACTGTGTGACAACCCACTCCGACCCAAGCCCTTCTAAACACGCAGTGCCAGAAAGCCTTGGTTGCGATACTATACCTAATGTGCAAGTCACAGGGCGTTGGGAAAATTGCGGTATTATTTCACGAGTACCAAGTCTCCAAAAGCCCAATCGCCTTACAGAATTTGTTACGTAGTATAGGCTTTTTCAATTTCCCTCCAATATATGGATAGATTCTTGCGATCAATCATCTTCTAGATAACCCTCGCCTATGCAATGTATAGAAGGCAGCATACGGAGCTTTGACAGCTTCAACGTGGTCTCTTCATATGCATCAACAAGTACAAAGGTTCCATACTGACAACTGACAACCAGTAAACCTCCATCCCCAGCCGATGAGTCAAAAAGAGAGAGGTAAATAATCCCCCTTGGCTGTTCCGTTTCCCCATTTCTCTGCTCTATAAGCACAAAACAAATAAATCCTTCGCCCTATACTCATAATCGACCTTCCTGTTCTCCATAAGCTAGAAAACGTGACCTTGAGAAACATAAATCAAGTCAATGGTATCGCAAAATATTGGTCAAGAAAAAGTTAGGAAAGAAAACCGTAAACCCAACAAAAAACACCCTTAGCTTTTCCGCCAAACCGCCCTTCTTCCCTAATATGGTCCCGTATTGACCCACCGGCGGTATTTTTCCATACACTAGTCGTCAAATGAGAGCCTTTTCAACGCGTTCTCCTCTCTGAGCTCCCCTATAATACCTCATCCACCCATCCATATTCTCAGCTTTATAATCCTCCACAAGATCCGTCAATGACCACCAACTGCATCTTCCCACACGCTGGTCCTGAGCCCAAGAAGTTTAATACCCATTCTCCTCTCCAAGAGCTATGCTACATATCCTCCCCAACTACTCTCCATCACCACTCAACCTCGACCATGCTGACCTCGCATGTTCCTACCAACAGAGGTAGCAGCAGAAGCACCGGCGATAATCCACACTAAGGTGTTCATCCAATTGTCTCTCCATGAAGGCTGACGTCCATGTTGGTCGGAATAAGGCTCACTATCTGCCAATATAGCCTTTGGCGGAGTCTGTGCATCGGTGCAAACATCTGGGGATCCAAGGAGAGTTGGTGCCCACGATGGGGAAGTCTGAACCATTGATGCTTCTGGTAGGGCGACGGTGTGTATCTGCTGTTTGCCATGTTGATGCCTGATAGGATTCAGTGGCCCTAAGACGCTTATTCTTACGGCAAAGATGCAAAGTAGAAAAACGAAAGCGAATAAACAGGCTTTTGTCCACTGTCCCAACACTATAGCCTTCCTGAAATGGCCACCTAGCTTGGGAGGTGGAGCAACAGCCAATACATCTGTCTCACGGCTATTTTGTGCGACTGAGAGGATCGTGGCCTCGCTGGTACCGGAAGGAGCGAAATCGGCTTCGGTATTGTTGAGAGAAACAGAGCTTGTCACATCTTCAGCGTTAAATTGAGTGGCAGATTCATGTACGATATGTCGAACTTCGTTGGTTTCTTGTGGCTCCACAACATTGCCCTCACGAATATCTTCAGTAAATGGTTGGACTGGGTTTTGGTCAAGTTCGCCCGGTTTAGTCATATCTTCATCAGGAGATACCGAAGTTGATTCCTCCGCGATAGACTTGCCTTCATCGCCGTTTGACGGTTTTAATTCACTCGCGTGTTGCTTGAATGTGCCATCTTTGGCATTGGCAGAGCTTGTCGTGATGCCTTCAGCAGAGAAGTGAGCTGTCACTTCCTCATTAGGAATATCGAGTGCTGTTCCTGTGACATCATCGATAGTAGCATCTTTTTGAGGGCTTGGAGGTTGTGATAAAGAAGCTTCGTCGTTGATGCTAATTTTTAGACTTCGAGAATGCAGGAATAGTCGGGGCGCTCGGGGCGGAATTGGTTAGCTCGTCGCGAGCCGCTGAGAATACAGGTTGCCATCTCGGATCCTCCAAGCAGAGCTTCTTCCGCAAGAGCTTCAACCACTGTAGCACCCAGAATGCTTGCAATTTGATTCTCTTCTTCCACTCTGCGGATGTTTGGTGGCTGAACAATAAGTAACAGGTCATATCCAGAGTCCGGTCTCGCAACCCTTCTCAAGCCAGCCATTCTCTCGGCAAACTCAGATTCATGATTAGCTCGGGCAAGATCTTGCTCGGACTCCTCCTTTTCACGCCAGATCTTCTTGTTAGAGGACTCCTTGTTGCGGAGAATGTCATTGTACTCGTTCCATTGGTCATCCACCTTCTTGGCATTAGCTTTCTCGAGTTTCGTAACTTCCGCGTTATAACCATCACTCAAATGGTCGAGCTGTTTGTTCAAGGCTGTTTGCTCTTTCTGCCATTTTCGATGCACCTTGTCAAATGACTCTTGCATAGCCTTCTCTTGCTTCCCAAAGTCTACCTTCAATACAAGGATTTCCTTCTCATGAGCATCTTTCAATGACTCGGTTTGCCCCGCGAGTTTATCCTTGTACTCCTCGATCGTGTCTTCTGCCACTTTGAGCTTCGTCTCGAGGGCTTTGATATGCTTCATGGCAGAGACAGTCCATTGTTCGGCTAGATCTCTGCGGAAGTCACCGCTTCGAAGAGCAAGCTTGAGGTCGTCTCTATCCTTCTGAAGGCCAACGATCTCAGAATCGAGTTGAGTGTCATGAATACCACGCCGAGTATTTTCTTCTCGGTGATCCCGTCTCTCCTCAACACTATGAATTATTCTCCATCCAATATCTGCCGCTGAAGCCTCGATGTAGTCGTCTGTTGACTCAAGGCCGCGCAGGCGTGACACTTTATTAGCCTCCACCATGCTGGCTCTCAAGTCCTTAAGGATTTCCTTGTGAAGGCACGGCTTTTCTGGACCGCAAGTATGTTCGGTTGCAGTGATAGGTGATCTGGACTTGGGAGCCTTCGGTCGGGGAATCTTTGAAGGGAAGTTTTTTTTGTTGACCTCGCCTGGTACCTTGTTTTCTGTGGTAGCAGGTACTTGAGCGTTTGAATCGTGGCTGGGATTACTGATGACTGGAGATGGCGATGCATTCTGGATGGAGGGAGACGCCACAGAATTCGTATCAGTTTCATGAAAGTCGGTATTGTTGACCTGAATATTGTTGACACCTATGTTGTTATCAGGCTGATGGATGTCGAAACCACTGTTCTCAAGTAGATCTGTATCAGCAGCTGCTTCAACATCTGACTCTATATCTGCGACGTCTTCTGGATCGGAAAGGTGCGCAGAGTCCATCGCGTCAACAATGCTGTCCAGTTCTACGGACAGGTTTTGAACGGTAGCTGAAACTCGAGGACAAACCTCACTGACATGAAGTTGGAATGGTGGAGAGATAAGATAGGGATCTGGGAGTACTGGCCAGCCCGTGTTATGTTGTGGAGCGAGGCTTGCTTCGATCAGAGTGGTAATGGTGGTATTGCCCAGAGCCTTCTCCAAAGCAGTGGGTGCGGGGTTGTAGGCGACGAATTCTACTTCCTCCGAGGTGTCTAAAGTCACTATGAGTAAGGAGATTTCCTCACCAGTAACCGTCACATTTGTCGCGGATTCAGAACTTTGGAAAATCGCTACCTCATTCTGCTCCTCCATAAGCGCAGGTCCAGGTAGTATTCCCTTAAGGTCAAGATCGGAAAACTCATCATCTTTGATGTCTGCTGCGTGTGGGGTTGAGTCAGTTTGCTCGAGGTGGATTGTTTCCTCTTGTATCTCGGTATTGATGGCCTCTGTGATAACTTCTGGGCCCTGAGTGACTCTCTTAATCTCGTGACGATCTTGCATTTTCTCATCAGCTTGATGAGCATTATCCTGGGCTGTTTCGACAGGAGTGATCGAAGTACCAATAGTGGATGAGGTCTGTAAAGAAATAGGATCAGCTCTGGATGTATTCGAAATATTTTCGAATTTGTCATCGAAATTTTGGTCGTCTGCGTCAACATGTACAGGCGAAGAGGCTGCAGAGTTTTGTTGTCCGTCGCCGATATCGTTCGAGACTCCGGTCATGGTGGAGTGGCTGTTGCTGAGCTGCACTTGCTGGGTGCTTGCGATGTGCTGCTCCAAAGTCTCGTCATCGCTGCCGTCCTCGTTCATATCCTCATCCTCCTTAACGTCGCCCAATACTGGGGAAGGCGGTGATGTTTCCTGGGAACCATCATTCTCAGCTGGAGCTTCGCCCATTTTCACGTTTTCGTCGTTGTTGAACTTCTGAATAGCAACCCCATAACTTTGGAGCCACCACTCTTCGTTCATGACTGCAGATTCTGATGACCCCTGATACTCGGTGTGATTAGATGGTGGAAAGACTGAAAAGTCTTTCTGACCAGTGCTGGCTCCCGTTTGACCTTCACTCATGCCATAATTCCTCGACCCTTCTTCCAAAGTTTTGTTGAATTGTTCGATGCTGTTTCTGTATTCCATTAAAACCTGGTTTCTGTTATTGATGGCTGTAGGTACGCTGACGAAGCCTTCTTGGCTGTCATGGGTCACGCTATGAACTCCGTCCAACAGCCTGTAGCTTGTATCACCGTCATTGTCGCCCGTGTTCGTCTGGGCCTGGTGGGATTGTGGGACAGACGAAACAACGAATGAACCTCCAACAACGTCCTCAGCATCATCCATAGTTATCTCATTTGAGGTATCTTGAGCAACGATTGATGACACGCCGAATGAAATAGTAGGCGCTACAAACGTCGTGAGGCTCGGATCCGTAGTATTCGGAGTGGTGGGGCCGACAACAGGTGTGGCAATGCTTGGAGTTTGTACATGAGTCATCCAATTTGGGATGATTCCTGTGAATAGAGGACTAGTGGTCTTGCTTGGAGGAAGAGGCTGGTAGAACAGACTTGCTGCTCCTAGACCAGCATCGTTTGCCTTAGGTACAGACTGTAAAAGATTAGATGAATATCATAGTCGGGGCATAATTCAGAAAGACTTGCCATGAAGATATCTCCCAATCTGCAATTTCCAGTATCTGCGAAGTCAATGCCGTTGCCATTCATCGACAGAGTTGGTAATGAGCTCCGAGATGCTGCGGTCTGAGCTGCAGGAAAGCTGAAGAGATTTGTGGCGAGATCTGGGTGTGGTCCGAAGAGACTTGGAGTGGTACGAGCAACCGGACCTGCAACTGATGTTTGATTTGAGAAGCCCATAGGAGGATTAATAGCCTGTACAGGGGCGACCTTCTTTGGCGCAAACTTGAATTTGGAGCCAAACTTACCACTCGTCTGTCTGAAAGAGGATCCGGCAGCATCAAACGCGCTATTCATCCCCTCGACCCGAGCACGCATGTCAGGCTGTGTAGGTTGCTCGGCAGTACGACCGGCGATGGTGTTGACGGTAGACTGACTGGCAGATTGTCTAGGCGGGGTTCCGGGAATCTTATTGAGCTTCAAGGCTGGCTGCAATTCTTCTTCATTTAGACCAAATGAGGCTCTAACCTCGACATTTTTGGACAGTGCTGGGGCGGTTGGAGGACTCGCGACAACCTGGAAAGGGACTATTGTTTGGCGGGTTGTTGCTGCAGAAGCCTGATTCAGAGAATTTCGATAACCACACCTCGCCAAAGATCTCAGAGCAGGTCGGACCTTTGGAGTCACTAGTGGGGCCGTTTTGGCTGATGCTTGCGCAGCTGTCAAAGGATCTGCGACAATAGCTTGTTCTGAGCCAGTGTTCGAAGCGGCAGCATGGGCATGTTGGGCATCATTCTACGAATCAATAGTCAGCGAATGCGGGTTAACTGGAGGATGAGCCTGAGTAGGATACTCACAGAGGGGATGGGTGTAGATTGAACAGAGCTGGCCGCAGCGATTACGGTCCACGCGGTCTGTTCAGCGTCATTCAGACCAAGTGGGGGATAATTGGGGTCCATGATGAATGATCTATCGTTGAGTCACGGGATTTTGTAGATTCGAAGTCGAAAATTCGAAGGGGCGGTACGCAGAGTCGTGTATTGATAGGATGTGTGTGAGGTTGAGCTTGGAGGTACGAACAGGTGGGGTTCGTAATTTGGATATGGTTGTATTGTAGGGAGAGCAGTTTCCCGGGTGGTCGAACTTGAATTTCAAAAATACTCGAGCTGCCGTCGAGATACCTTGGTGAGAGATTTCCCGAAGTTGAAGATTGCCTCAAGATGATGCGCGATGGAAAATACGCTAGCGGGAACAAAACAAGTTAGGCGAGGTCACGTGAATGACACTGTAGGAACTGCTTAAATTCTCAGTGTGGACAGAACAGTTATTGAAATCATCGAACAGAGGATGATAAGAAATCTATGGAGATATGAAAGTAGTATATATGATTTCTCTTGCACTACAAAAAGATAAATTCGCTGTGACAATTCGACAACACAATCAAGGTAGAAAAGCCTTTGTTTATTTTTGCCTTTCCTTGCCCCGCACTAATTCAGGCGGTGATCGTACCGTCGTCTTTGTCAATTTATTAATGATACTCAATTTCTTACACAATCGATTCTGGTCAGCTCTAAATTCTCACAATAAAAAGTGTGAAGTAGTAATTCAAGAGCGCCGGGCTGCTTCCAGCTCAGAATTTTGTTGCATGTCGCGAATCGCCAATGTCACGATATTTTTGCGCGACTTTTGTTGAAGTGACAAGTCTGGGTCATGAGCTTATTGTGACCTTGAAGCCCTTCGAGATGTGTTTTGGTCTTTTAGATCCAAATACTTCTAGCGCTTTGCTGAAGCAAGAAAGCTCGTCAATGAAATACGATAGCGTTGAAGGCGATTTCTTTGTTACAAATGAAGTAATTTGGTCTTGTGGTTTCGTCATAGTAGCCCAGACTGTCGATCAAATATTTCGAAAGTCAAATGCGATGTTACACATAGCCCAGATCTTCCCCTCACATGGCAAGTCTTCTGAAAGTGACCAGTCGGATCGATAATCGAGGCTCGCGCAACAGGACCTCCGTTGCCTTTCGCAGTTCTGATCTCCAAACCTTCCAATTTTTCCTGCTTCTTCTTGACTCGGTTTGCTAGAGCACCCCTTATGGATATTTGCTCAGGCTCGAACTCATCATCATCTGGCAAGAGCCTTCCTTGAGAATGGTGTCGAAAGATCTCCTTTCCCGTGACTCCGTAGGCTTGCTGTCCGTAGTGACTGGGAAGCTCATCCAAACTGGGCTTGAAAAGGATGGTCTTCTCTCGACTGCTAGGTCTAGTCATATTTAAAGCTGGTGCATTCGTGGTCCTACGTATACTCTGCGTACCGCTGCCAGCCGGCGCCAAGTTGCAAGCTTTCTGACCTATGTTGCTCGTGGTTCGCTCTGCTTGAGGTTGCGATTTAATCTCGACTTACTCGTTATCCATGTCAAAACCATCTCAAGATCCTCTCCAGCCATTGACAAATTGGACTAGTTCTGGCTTACGGTTGTGAAATCATGCGCTCGAGCTTTGTTCCGAACTGGGACTGGATTCAGTGCGGCACTATGGCCACCAATTCGGAATATGTGCGGTCTGTGGTTGATGATTAGAATGTGTTGTCCGTGATTTCGATTGCGAGCTATCTCATGAGGTCTGCCGTCGATCTTACGTTGAATGTGTTCCATGGTCATGATTGAGGTTGTCTCGCGCTTCGTTTTCAAACCTACGAGAGCGAGGGTCTCGCAGCTGGCTCTGGGGCCACGGATCGGAATCGCTAAGGAAATTGACTTGAAGGGGTCACAAGTCTCGCGTCTGAATTTAATGGGAGCCTGGTCGTGGTAGAATTTTGAGGCTTGCCACTGTGGTTGTTTGGTGCTTTTGAAAGTGTCGTAAATTGTGTCAATGATGTGTTGCCCCCTGCAGACTTGATATAGTACTGGTGAATGGTGGCCTTTATGCCTCGTCGTGACTACGCCCATTCACCGAGTTCCTACCACAACAGATTACTTGGCTCAATCTTTGTGCCCAGACAGGGAGCGCATGAGGTAGAAACAGGTTTCGGCTTTGTCGTACCAGGGCAAATGTACAGAAGCTAACAATTTTTATGAAAATTTCAATTGTCCTAGACTGATCCCTATCATGCGCTATTATTATAACCAGATTGAACCTCACACATAGCTGGGATTGATTCATGTGTGAGAACTTCGTTTAAACGGTATGTCAACAGTCAGGTGCGGGGTAGCGGGGTAAGTAAACAAATGGCAGAAGCGAGGTTCCTTACGTAATCAGCTCGAAACAAAATATTGAAAAGCGAAGTTGCAGCGGGGCGTTCGGAAGCATAAGCAATTGAATATTAAAAAATTTGTACTCTATGAAATGAACATTAGGTAGTTCGCGTGTATAAGATATACTTCTCCCTATCCGTGGCTAAGGAAGTTATAGTTTAGCTACTGGACGTGGATTATCGCAACACTGCTTCTATTGAGCAAGTAACGATATGAATAGCTGGGCAATGGATACTGGAAGATTTTACAACTTTATTCAACACTGATGCAATTTGAGTATTCGTACTTGCTCTTATAGTCGTTGTCAGCTTGATTCTCAAGTTCCACGTGGAGCGAGATAACCACACATGTCATTCGTCAGGACCCACGCCATCAGACAGCTTGTTTGACAAACGTGATTTAACACGCTGATCGATCACAGGAGTCAGTTTTTTGAAGTGGCTCGTAGTAAAATCTAATGTCTCTCAAGAATTGCATCGCAGTCAGAGTCTTGCGACGCGGAGGTGGTGTTTAAGATCGGCTTTCCGTCCTAGTTTTATATATCGACAAGACTAGGTGGTCCTCGAGGAATATTCTTTATTTTCATACTGTGACCAAATATTTTTCATGTCACGATAGAGAAGCCCCTCGAGTGGATCCGAGGGCTCGGTAATATTAAAAAAATGCTCTTTTCAGGTACTGGCAGTATAATTCAAGCCTACATTTTGATTCATCATAATTAAGACATCACTAAACACCCGTTCTAATGAACATCACATATCGGATAACACTTTTTCTGCGTCCTAGTACAGTAGACTCTATAGTAGTTTGACAAGCACGGGTCTGGATCTGGTCAATGACCAAGTCTTTGGTTAGGTGATGACCAGTATGACCGACGTACTGATCATGTGTGAGACTACCAGGCAAATTATGGCAAGTAGAAAGAATTGAGTACCAAGGTTGCATTTCATTGGGATTATTGGGTGTGCATGTGCATTTTAATGTAAAACTCATGACGATCGCCCACAAGTTTGGTGTTCAAAGTATGCCATTCATTTTGAGGCTTATGGTATTACACGAACACTAGAAAAGTTCATGCATAACTGTGTAATGCGCAGCTAAGTAGCTGAATGTGGTAGACTGCCCCCAGATCAGATGTCTCACTACTACGAACCAATTTCTGTCCATTGTTCCGAAAATTAATTCGTTCTGCGAAATCCTTTTCCAATATCAGTACTGGACAGGCAAGCGTGCACCACGCAAGCGTTTTCAATGACCAACCTTGGATCAGCCCTAACGGCAAGGATTAGCCATCCTTAGCTAGAGTCAACTTTGCGTGCGGCTAGACCAAGCTCAAAATGTACCGAAATGACAAACTTGGCGCCAGGACCAACATAGTTATGAACAAATCTACCATCTGCGAATGTCGATCAAACAAAGACATACTTGAATTTCCAAGTTGCTCTATCCACTCCGTCGGTCGTCAATTTCTTGGCTGGTGTTTGTGCTTTCGAGACCTTTTCTCTTTTCGCACCCTAGGTTGCTTGATGACCTCGCTTTCTGTTGCGAGCCTTGTCTTTTCCCCCAAAGGGACCTTATTGCCAACAGACATCTCAGGTTCAAGAATGCCGCTCTCATGAAAGACGGAAGGCTTGCGAATATCAGTCGAGGTGTTTGTTTGGTCTGAACGAGAGTCCGTGTGATGAGTCGGATACACGCTTTCAGGTCGGGACAATCCTCGGCCGAGAGATGGGGGGCCTAGCCAAGATGAAGGTGGTCCAACCAATCGTATCTTCTTCCCTGGCTCGGGCAATTCCTGACTCGGCAGTTCCAGCTGTTCATCTTTGGGCTTGTTTTGACCTCTCTTCGATTCTTCTTTCGACCCTATCTGTCCGACAACTTGATCTGAGACAGCTTCTAATACCCTGAGATGTTCGTCAAGACTCAATCGTCCATCGCGATGACTGTATTGAGAGGTGATATGGTCCAGTGGTTCTTCGTTGTTCGTGGCCGCAGTAGTGCCCTCTTCAGGTACGAGGGATTTCTTTGCTGTGATAGACTTTTCGGATCTGGACATACTTTCGGCGCCTTTGCCCATTGAGCCCACGGTCGCGTATTGAAAATTAAGTGATAAGGTGATCTCACTATGGGAAGGAATCTAACTGGAGAGCAAAGAATAAAGCAATAATACAGAAGCCACCGATCAGGTCTAGAAGAAAATTAGCAAGTCTGATCTGGACGCCTGATACGAAACAGCTCCACTGGAGACTCGATCCTAACTTGCCTTCGTGCTGAATGGGAATTTTTGACGGTCCCTATTAATATCCAGAAGTATCGCATAGAAAGTTGCTGACTAGGGGTAATAGATAGTTGAAGGTGATAGAGAAGTGAGATTGATGGTATGTTCAATTGATGGGTTCCTTGTTTCGACCATCTGAGGCAGCAACTCTCGAAGTGATAAAGGTGAAAGATGTGTCAATAGAGCTTTTATTTATCGGAAGAGAGCTCTGGCTCTGATTGAATTTGATGAATTCGAGCTGGCCGCACCTTCCCACAGTTCTTGTGTTGACAATCTGGAAGGCACGATAGCCGGGGCGATTTCAGGCCTACGGGACGTGCCGTTTCGCTCCCCGAGCACCTGCCCGAATCAGGTTTCCCTCGTTCGGTAATGAATGAACAGTCTATTATTCAATTTTCAGAGATGTACGAGACTCCATCTGGTGTACTGTGGTGAATATAGTGATTTCTTACTTATAGAGGTTTGAATGAAGCTGTGCTTCTCTTGTACTGGCAAAGCGAGTGCGAACTCATAAAATATAATTTTAGGCCTGGCGAGACGTGCTATCCATTAGGAGTGTAACTAAGACAGATGCTCATGTACATGAAGCTCTACTGAAGACACTAGGGTATGCAAGGTAGCCCCCAGAAAGGTTCAAAGAAGCTAGCCTTAAAATCTCAAGATATTGCAATGTTGTCAAGAATTGCGCGAGATCTCCATTCACTGCTCCAGATAGAATGTGCAATATCAGCTCTAAGCATTTACTCGTGCTAGTGTAACTTACCAAATATTATGGACCACGAATCCTCATGGACATTGAGATCGTAATGCATATGGGTTGGTACCAAGAAGCCACTTGCAGTAGATTGACAAGCTTCGAAATTGGCACTTCGTATGTGGAGCAGAAGCATTCATGGAATTTGTATCCTTCAGATTGAGGGTGACAGCTTATTCGAGAATTAGAGGTAGCAGATTCGCTATATTCTGGGGCAGAAGAGTTTGACAAAGTAACTGGAAAGAGGAGGGAGATAGGAAGGAACTCATGGCTAAAATGTTTGAGAGCAAAAGGAGGACTGTGAGCAAGAAGACATACAGAAATCGTAATGAATGCAAATACTCTTAACCAGCTGTAGCCTCCGTTTACCAAGATTCGATGACTGGATATTATACCAGAAGCTTCATTTCACAGTCACGAACTTTGAGAATGCGAGATTCATGCAATTCATTATTTCATTTTCCAGTCTAAAGCTTTATTTCTGGCTAAAAAGCAACGTTATCAGGACCTGAGATAGCCACATCACAGTCCTCAACCCAAGCCCTAGACGCGAACGACGATAGAGAAATCCCCATTACAAAATCTCAAAAAATAAATAACCAAAGCCAAGTCAGCAAAGCTTCCACCAACTTCCTGACAGCTTCAAAGTATAAGATCTGGAAAGAGAACGCTTCTCCACCGAGACAAGCACGTATCGAAGCCAAGTCAGTCAAGCACACAAGCTTTCTGACAGCTTCACAGTACAAGATACGGAATCAGAATGCTTCCTCCCCAACACAAACCAATACCAAAGCCAGGTCAGCAAAGCCCCCACCACCTTTCTGACGGCTCCAAAGTACAAGATTTGAACAGCAGGATCCTGCCCCACGTTGTTCCCGGAAACAAAGTTCCACCACCCGCGCCGTCTTGGAAGTCCGTAGATCCATGGTGGCTAATTTGCAGTTGCGTTAATCCTCAAAAACCCCGCCGCAAACCACAAACCAAAGGCGTTCCCCAAACGCCAGTAACATAGCACATTCTTGCGCGTCGCGCATAATCAAAGGCGAAGATTTTGTGAAAGAAAAGGAGCAGTACAAGTACAGACAGATACAAAGGAGAATAGACAAAAAAAGAGAAACAAAAGGAACGCGACTCAGCACCATGTAGAAAGCATTAACGAATCCACAGATCCCCATCCTCCCCTCATCTGCCATACAAGACTCTCTGTTTTGAAGAATCTCATAGCTGCATTAAGTTGCAGGCGTACTCATTCCTTGTAGCAGCGCTCCTGATGCTCTTTTCTAAGCTTGGCCATTCTAATTTCCTCTGAGCGGTACCATTCCTTGAACACAACGCACCAATTCCAAAGCCAAAAGAAGAGGCATATCGAGAAGAGACCCAAGGTAGACTTCAAAGCGTCGTATTTGAAGTCGCAGGCGATGTCGTCAATCCAGTGAGGCTCGCTGATAGGCTTCAAAGGCTCTGTATAATCTGTGTCGACGGCTGGCACAGGTTGGAGAGATGTTGTTTTTGTAGGAGAGAGTGTTGACTTGACAGAGGGCTGAAGTGTAGAAACGAGAAGAAGAACTTGCATGGCCTCTTCGTCATCGAGTCTCATCGTCCTAATGATTCGACTCGCGCGGATGTATCGCATTCCAAGGTCTGATTCATTCTCGCCCTTGTGTGGAGCCGGAGACGGAGGTCCCCAGCTGGAGATACTTACAGTGTCCGATATTCTATCTTCGGTGAGAACCCAATCATCTGGCATGACGTGATGTGATACGACTGGATGATTGTTTCTGGGCAGGGCGACAATCTTGGGAACGACGATCGCCATGGAGATAATGATGGCGACAATGATCATCAGTGTAGCGACCATAACGGGGTGGAGAAGAGTGGAGAGCCATCTACACGGTGGGTTTGAGAAAACGACAGGGGCGACTGGTCGAACTGGTGTAGGAGCAGCCACGGCAGCGACCGGCGTAATGACTGGTGTGTCATCCACCTGTGGTATTACGGCGAAGAAGACACATTTCTTGTGCTTGTGGGTTGTGCACTTAGCCGATGATTTGAGAGAACTCTTCAAAAACTTTCCATCGGTAACTGTGGCTTGTTCTGATAGGCCTCCCCTACTGATGTCTGCCAGGAACTCGAGACCGAGATTGTCTGGTGCAATTGATCTATCCGTATCACACTCCTCCTGAGTGCACAAGCTGACAGTATTAGCAGGAAGCGAAGGAGTATTAGTCTTGTTTCTCAGAGTAGCAGTAAACTGCGGCTTGAAATCTTCTCGCGAAGCTCGGAAATATGTGTCGCAAAGCTCACGAATGCTAGCATTGACGGCGGCTTGACGTGGTGAAGGGGCTTTGATCTTCCGGGCTACAGCAGCGACCGCATCTCGGCGGAACAGCTTTTGAAGATCAGTACTTTGGAAGACGTCCTTTCGTGTGATTGAGTTGTCTTGAAGAATCAGTTTAACGGCATTCTTCAAGAGCTTGTTCTCGACGCAAACGTTCTTCGGCATATCCTTGGCATTCTGTTTGTAGATCACCGCATATGTCTTCTTTCTCAAATCGTCTCTCATGTCGGTGCAGTCCTGTTGGAGATCTGCTACATACATCTTGACTCTTTCTAACTCAAGCTTGGTCTTCACTAGTTCCTTTTCTGCGGCCTTCAGAAGATACGCATCAGGGAGACCTTGTTGCTTCTCCGACTTCATTTTCAAGTCTTCAACCGCGTTTTGGATTGTAGATACCTGATTGGTGGAGTTCGGGACGGAGGTAGAAATCTGAGGCTCGGTGACGGAGCAAACGTGCTCGGTGGCCGCTAGCTCGAGGTTGGCGAGCTTTGTTTTGATCTCCTCAAGCTCACCATTCAGAAGAGGAATCTTATCAGCGAGGACTTGGAGTGAGTAGACTCTGTTATCACTCTGCCGAAGCTGGTCACTCGTTTCTGAAATGTGCTTGTTAGCAACATTCAACGACTCAACTTTAGCCTTGAGGTCGTTCATCTCCGTCACAGTCTCTGGGTGAACCTTAGGAGTCTCGTCGATCTGTTGTTGCAAGTTCACACTCTTCTTCAAGGCATCTTCCTTTTGAGCCTCGAGAAGATCGAGAGCATTTCTGGCATCGTTGAGATTCGCTGTGAGTTTCGCGTTCTCTTTAATGAGCTTCTCCACCCTAGCCTCCTCATCTTGGAGTTTGGTAAGGATCGTCGTCTTTTCGCTCATGAGTGTCTCAATCGATCTCTGCAACGACTTCTCATTTCTCAGCAGAATCTGATTTTCATCCTTGAGAACACCTGCCATACGTCTGGAAGCTCCGAGATTGCTCTCCATTTCCAAATCAATTTGAGGAATCGACGGAGCCTGCAATGCCTGATTGGTAGCTTGCCTGAGAAGACTTTCAAGCTGTTGTATCCGATCATCTTTCTGACAATTTTCATTCTCCCAGTCTCTCATTCTCAACGCGAATTCTTGTTCAGCTACTTTCTTGACCCTATCCTCGAGTCTCGTAGTCTCACGCTTGAAGTTCTCCTCGCACTCTCCAAAGTACTGGTCACGCAGATCCGACGCATAAGTTGCTGCATCCTCCATTATTTTATGAATTTCACCATTGTGCTGTGCTTCAGCCTCGTGTCTGGCTTGAGCCTGGAACTGTTGAACGTCGTAATCACTCCATATGGCAGCATTGTAGAGACCATTGAATTGCTCAGTGAATTGATGATTGCTGGGATCATAGTTTTGAGAAGGATCGATACTATAAGCGCTGTTATCCTGAGGGAATGCAGCAGCGTGCAAGTCGTTGTTGTTGTATATCTGGCTGCTCGAGTCTCCTTGCTGGTAAAAGTTGTTCGGATCTGTAGGAGTAAGCACGCGGATTGATGTTTTGGGGGTGGATGATGTTCTTACATTGGGAAGGGCCACTATGCTCTGCGTAATTGTCGTTGCTATCGGGAGCCGGATAAGGGAGGTATGCTGGCAATGAATTTGATCCACTTCCTTCAGGACTTGAGCCCTGCTGCTTCCTATTGCTTCCCTCAGCGAATGAGGAACCATAAGGGCCACATGCAATTCCTTGATCCGCCGCTGACTGGGAGTGGTCATATGATGCGGTCTGTACCAGAGAAATCGGTGCTGTTCCGCTGTTGCCAGCCATCACTTGAGTATCATAGTCGCTAGGACATGCGAATCTCTCCTTTCCTTTGCCCTTGTCAGACTTTGGTGTCTTGGAAATACGTTGATTCTCACCAGTGCTACCGGGTTCCAAACTGGGCAGGTCTGCTGAGATTTGGTGAGGGAAGGTCGATCGCGCATCGAGGAGAGGATTGATATCTGAGCCAATAAGAATGCTTGAACGATCTGTCTCAAATTAGTTCTGGTGATGCGCTATCCCGCACCTAAAGTGTTATACATACCGATGAAAATCCTAGTCAAACCTATCTGCTCCGAGGAATCATTTTCACTAAGCTGATTATCGGGAGTAGCACGAGTGGGACTGCAGCTTCGAACCATTCTTTTGGCCTTGGGTGAGCCACTCTGCTCTTGACCAGCCTCTTCCTCTCTACCTCTCTTTTGGATAGGGTGGGCACGAGTCATGGTTGTGGGGAGGGCAGGAGGGTTGAAAAGCGCCGGATCGAAGTTACGGGAATCTTGG
>JACBAH010007054.1:0-19683 GCA_014282315.1 Neospermospora avenae | reverse complement strand
AGCAAAGACTTTTTGGAAAATGAAGCTGGGGAGCGAAGTGGAAGCACTCAGGATGGGATTTCGGCGATTTCACCCGTGACACCGGCTTGAGTAGCCATAACATGATTGGAACATGTCAGTGGAAGGAATATCTCTATATTTCGTGCTAGGCATCTGGGTATTCGCAACTCGAGAAAGTGATCGACTCTGCTCTCAATAGTTCTTCAGCATCATCTCCTCTTTCAAATCCTCAGTGAGTTTCGAGAAGTACAACTTCTCTTGATCCTTGACGCTAAAGTACAATTCTAATAGATTTTCTCCTATAATATCTCTCAAGCAATGAAAGCCTGTCAAGATGTTTCTGGATTCTTCGAAGGTCTTCGGAGTCTCCTGTGATATCCCTAGCTCGGCTCTCGCAGATGCGTCTAACAGGTGCAAAAAGTATGGACAGTCAATCTGACGTAAGATCTGGACCTCTCTCATACCGACCAACCCAGCCGCAATATATGCAGCGACCGTGAGGTACATGTTCGCTGTAGCATCGACAGCCCTGAATTCCCAATGACTTGCAGATATGGCTCTGACCGGGGTGAACCTGTTACGCGTGCCCCAGGAAACCCATTGTCCAAGTTTTGCCGGCTCTACACGAAGAAAACTCTGGGGATGTGGCATACCAAAAGCGTACATCGCTGGCAAGTGGTTCAAAATTCCTGCTAAGAAGCTTTGTTCCCTTTTTGTGCCAGTTACCGGCAAGTTATCGTCCTGCGTCTCTTCTCTAACATCGCTTGTCTGTTGATGTATAGACATATGAACATGAAGGCCTGATGAGCCCAAGTCTGGGAAGGGTTTGGGTAAAGATGGGAGAAATGTAGCTTTGTATCCATGACTTTGAGCGACAATTTTCACAATCTCTTGCGATTGGACGAGTGCGTCCACGGCAGCCATCGCTGGTAGAGGTCCTGTCGAGATCTCGAACTGCTGCGCTCCGCTTTCAGCATGCATTTGCTCTACCATAATGCCGACGGACTCAAGCGACTTTACGCAGTCTTCCACACAGGCTGCAAGGGGACCTCGCATGCTCGACGCAGTATTCCAGTGATTGCAGCTAGCCTGTGGTACCTCGGTGTCGTGATTCAATTGTGCATCTGTTAGCAGGTAGAACTCCATTTCGAACCCTATGAGGAATGTAAAGTGGTACTCTGAAGCAACGGTTGCTGTGACCCGGCGCAGCAAGTCGCGGGGACACCTTTGGAAGGGCTCCAATGGATTGGATCCCGGGTGGCATGTCAATTCTTCCGATACAGAGCAAAGCACTGAGGCATGCGTCACACTTAGACATCGGAGAGATGACCAATCCGGATAAAGACAGCAGGACCCGCCAGGATAGAACTTGTTGGCAAAAGCGCTGAGCCCCGAGGGCCCTAGCATGACACCTGGCCCCACGTGTAATGGTTGCCCCGATTTACACAATTTGGTCGCATGGTGTTTGGTGAGGGCGTGGGTGTTCAAGATTCCGCAGAAGTCCACCCAGAGGTAGTCAACAAAGTGGACAGAGGGATTCCGAGCAAGAAAACCCCCCAGCGGCTCCAGTGCGAGGAGTAGTTTGGCCATCTCAGGTACTATACAATTTTCAGGAGCGAGAAAGCTTGCACAGGAATATGGGGAAGAAAACTAAGTCTTTGGTAAGATCATTCTATTCTTACTAATTGTGACACACCTCTAAAATCTGGATTCGACACTATAGCGGCGTGCAGGCCTCCTACACCACATAACCTCCTGCGTCGACGATCCTTGTTTCTGCAGCAGCCACGAATGTCCCATTGGGTAACCGCAGAATGGCTTCTACCCATGATGCCATTGGGGGAGTCCATGTGACATTATGCCCGCGTTCAATCATGAAAGCAGTTGTCTTGTTGTCATAGAGGTACTCGAAAGATATCTGGATCGTGTAAGCGAGTAACCTTCCGCAGGGGCAACTTACGTACCTGATTTGGGATGAGCTGGTCGTGGAAACGAGGACTTTGAATTGCTTTGAGTGGGGTCATATGCTGGTCAAGCACGTGCCAAAGGTTTTGCAGCGTAGCAGTTATGATTTTTGAACCTCCAGCTGCTCCTGTGATGTAGTACAGTGTCTTGTTAGGTAGAAATTCCACAATCGTCGGCGTCATTGAAGATAGTGGACGTTTTCCTGGACGAATGAAGTTTGCTGGGCTTGGAACATAGCCGAACTGATTACTTGAATTCGGAATTGAGAAATCGTTCATTTCGTTGTTCATGATAAGTCCCGTTTCGGGAACAATGACATGAGATCCAAACCTCAGATTTATGGTCGACGTGAGGGAGACTGCCATCCCGCTGCGGTCAACAGTACTGAGATGCGAGGTTCCCGGACTAGCAAATTCAGCAAGCAACTGTTGGGCAGATAGGAGAAACTTACGTTTCGATTGATTCAAACCCATCAGGATTGTATGCAGATATTGGCAGCGTATGATAGTCAGAAATCTTGCTCCGCACCTCATCAGCTCTTATAGAACTGACCATCGCCATTTCAAACGTAGAAATTTTGGGCAAAAAGGAAGGATCCCCAAGTTTTGTGCGCTGCGTGGTATTCAATTAAGGTGTCAACTGCATTTTCAAGGGTGTACATACCATCCCGTAAGCGAATCGAGTCGCTTCATCAAATCGATGTGTGCTCAAATTCGTGTTGTGGGCATCGCCAAATCCATCGTAGCCTTCTACAATCTTCATTGCGCTGAGGGCAACAGGGCCACCGGCAGGAGCACTGCAGCCTACGATTCTGTAGCCACGATAGCTAATCTCGGTGATCGGTCTTGTTAGTATACTGTATTTCTCCAGGTCATTCACAGTCATGGTACCATTTGCTTTCTTAACAGCTCTTATCGTAGCTTCCGCCGTGGGGCCGGTATAAAAACAATCAGGGCCTTCTTCTGAGATTGACTTAAGTAGTTTTGCGAATCGCTTCCTCGTGAGCGTCTCCCCGAGTCCCAGCAGAGTGCCATTGGGTGCGAAGTCAACCGCCCAAGCCTTGTCGTTAACAAGGAAGCTAGAAGCCCCAACCGCATGCATATTCTTCAATAAATCTGCATCGATAGGAAATCCTGACTTAGCCAGTTTCACAGACGGGTCTATCAGCTTTTTCCATGGAAAACTTCCATAATGAGCATGTAAGTAATGCAGGCCTCGTAATTCTCCAGGTACACCACTGCCAGAATCAGCTTGCCATGCCTAGACAATGTCGATTCGAGTTGCCAGATTCACCTTGCCAATCCTCCAGAAATTGAGGAATTGTAATTTGTGTTGTACATGTTTTCAAACGCTGAACCTGGAGCCGTTTCTCGAAAATCGACAAACTCGAAAGTGCCGTTTGCAGACCTTATGAGAGCAAAACCGCCACCTCCAAGTCCTGTCAAGTAAGGCACTGAAGATGTTTTAATTTGTGATTTCCCATCTATAAAAGAGCGGAGAAAATACAAGTAACGCCGAGACATATCTCGGCTGCTATTGCCTAGCACGTATGAATCAGCAAAGTTGATCTGAGTGACAAGATTCATGACTTACAGCGTCAACTGCATTACCTCCATGCTTGATGACATTGACACCTATTCTGCTACATGCAGCTTTGGCTGAGGAGACTCCGCCCAGCGATCCCTTGTCGGTTTCCGCGTTGGCAGCCTTTATTTCATGGCGACTGTCAGTCGATGCGACAAGACTGAAGACTGCCAGAAAGGCAAAAAGTGCTGCAAGGCAAATCATCGTCCGCTCGGCAGCAATGTTCATGGTCTGTCGAAGTCGCGCTCCTGTTCCACTGCTCATAGATATTGTTGCGGTGCCTAGGGCTAATGAGGTGCAGATCGGACGTCGTACAGAATGGGCTGTGTGATCAAGCTGAATACAAGGGTTTGTTACTCTGCACAGCCTCGAATATGTGGCTTTCACGAGTGTGTGTGGTGACTTTTTTGGGCCGCTATCAGGTTACACAAGATATGACATGGTGCCTATACCAACGGTTAGCGTTGATATTCTCATAACTGTTTTTTCTTCTTTTTGGAAGTGTCCCCTATGATGGCCGTTGATTCGAAATTCGTAGTTCTCGATTCTGTCGATGGAGTTTCTGGTGTCGTTGCCGGAGTCTCCTTGCCTCATGTTTACCCGACTCAGAAGTATTTATTCAATTAAATCTCAGCTTAAAACCATGTCATGCTTTTTCGCGTGACCCCCCCTGCAATTCAGCCTGACTCAGCCAACTATTAGAGACAAATGAGGCTCGTAGGAGTAAGTAGGTATTGACGACAAGACCATCTCAACGCCACGATGTGCTCGAACCTCAGCCTGCCTATCCTTGATTCCTATGATATGGAGGATATTGAGCAGACTCCGCTGATGGCCCGCGAATCAAATCCAGCTGCCAGTTCTTTACGTCCAGTTCGGTACCGTGGTTTCTTTTTGTTACTTTTCCTTCTCAAAATGGCCCTCAGTTTATGGACTTACATACCTGAACTGCCCTTGATTCGCCTTGTGGAAGCTACGATATGCCGCCAGCACTACGAGATGTCTGGATCTTCCTTTATGCAAAATTACGAGGTTCGTGAAGACGCCTGCAAACTGCCTGTCATTCAGAACAAGCTAGCTCGTATACTTGGCTTCAAAGTTGGATTCGACGCCGTACCAGGTACCTAACTTGGGATTTGTAAAAGCAATCGTGTTTACTGACGCGTTTAGGGCTCTTCACATCGTTGTTCTTTGGGGCAATGTCGGACAGGTACGGAAGACGCCCCCTCCTTGCGCTCGCTTGCATGGGCGAGACGCTGAACATGACCTGGACCTTAATACTATGTGAGCATTAGACTTTCGCAATTATGAGCCATGAATGACTTTTTTAGGCTCTCAAATATACAAGATCCCAGTCGAGATGATCTGGGTGGGAAGTGTATCCAACTTTCTTGGTGGTGGATCCCGGGTCATTTTTGCTCTACTGTTCACGATCGCAACGGATAGATTACCATCGTCTCGAAGGTAAGCAGTTCGAACATTTCGAAGCATCAGGCTCTGACTTTTTAGGACAATTGGGCTTATCCTGTTGCACGCAACTGCACAGTGGTGTAGACTCGTGTCTCCACTCATATCCGGATGGCTGATGAACCACAGCGTGTGGCTACCATTCTACCTGGGGTTTCTTGCCATGTTCATGGTCATTATTCTTATTGCTATGCTTCCCGAGACCGGGAATATTGAACATTCCTTTCTTGGGACGGTGGACAGGACTGAGGGCCACACCGATACTGTGATTACTCGAATCAGGCCATTGTTACATCACTCTGGTCTCAGATTTATCTTTCTGGCCTTCGTTGTGAAAAGGATCGCATTCACTAGCGAATCTTTCATCTACCAATACGCCTCTGAGAGACTTAAACGGAACCTTGCCTCAACAGTCGTTGTAAACCTCTGCAATAACTTGGGCGCAACATTTGCAACTAGCTTGGCTCTACCCGCTTTATCTTACTTCTGGGAATCTCATGGTATTCAGACTCCTTTCAAGGACCTTTGTATCTGTCGGGCGAGTCTGATCGTTGGCAATCTTGGCTTCGCCATGCTATACAGATCGTATACTTTAACTTTGATGTGCATCAGTAAGTGGATCACATGTGCTACTAGACTATGAAAGAGACACACTAAGATTTCTACCAGGTATGGCATTTTGTGGTGCTGCTGAGGGCCTGGAGCCAGCCTTGCAATCACTTGGTGCTGGTATCGTTGGAGAAGAGATGAACTCAACCTTCTTTACCTTCGTCAGCGTCTTGGATATCTTAGCTCAGATAATTGGAGGACCCATTATGTCGGAGCTTTTCTCTATTCGAGACGCTGATGGAATGCCAGCTGGGTACTGTTACCTGTTTTCATTGGTTAGTCAAGATCTTCTTCCCAAAAGTAGACCCTTTCTGATTCGTAACACGACAGCTTCTTTTTTCATTGATATTTCTAGGCAGCTGGAAGTTTCAAGTTTTTGCATTAGACAAAAAAATAAATCACCGGTAATGTACTTTAAATGATCCCACAAGAGCCACACTGCATGTGGCCTAATAGTCCGTGTAAAGAAAGCCATGTCTTGAGCATGGATTAATCAGTCCCCTTAAAGAATTGATAAGTCTTAATCAAACTCGTAATCTTGGGGTAGTTGCGGGCGTTTTCTCTGAGGAGGTTATGTGGCGATAACACGGATTGTCGTGATTGGAAGGTCGTTACAGGCATGTCAAAGGAGCGCTGCTCTTCTCTCCAATTTCGACCGGCTACAGATGAAATCTGCAGCTCAGACAGCCATAGTTCCACGAAGGTATCGCTACATGGTTACTTCACTGGTGCGAAGGGCTGGCGTATCCGGTTAATGAGGTCGAGTGACAGCTGACCATTCAATTTCAGGCGTTTTTGAACGGCTGCAGCACGCAGCCACCAGGTTTCTGACGCCCGGTTCCCAAGCACTGTTTCCGTGTCTTTCGCATCCCCAGTCTTACCCTTTCTTGTGATTTCTGTTCCCTCCCTTATTCTGGCTACAGTAACTACGTGGAAATCGACTAAATCCCAAAATTTCGCCAGAGTCTCACATCATCATGCCAGCCACAAGTACCAATATCGTCGATAAATCTCAGCATGGAAGGCCCATTGGCCTCCAGCTCCCGAGAACACCAAAGAATCCGCAAGCAGCACCGAGACTTATGCGTATCCGGAAGCAAAGAAAGGGGAGAAGATGATTCTCGATGGGAGAGCAAGGGGGGTGATGTTCAAGAAAGACGGCGATGACAACATGGCAGACAAGCTTTTTAAGGTAAGATAGGATATGATACCACCATTGGCAGCCCGCTGACGTCCGCAAAGTAAATAGTCTAATTTGTTTAAAGGAGGAAAAGGTTGAGGAACTGAATTTCAGGATGCTAGGATGTTAATTGATACGCATACATGGATTGAATTCGGGGCTTGCGTTTCTTGTGATGATTTGGCTTTGTCGGCTGAGACAACGAAGGAAGCACACGCTCTTTAGTCACGATACACAGAATATACAAAGGTATCCTGTTTACAAATAGCACTTGTCATAATAACATTGTGACATATGAATTGACTTCTCGTTACCAAGCGACAATAGCTCTCATTTCGATGCTCTCCCTTAGCTGCCCCTGACTTGGACTGAGCTCGTTGTCGAAGGCCGAGTGAGGAGTTCCTGTCAACAGTTAGATACAGCGCTCATCCTCGTGAGATCATAATACTGGAGGGGCTGATTTTATTTACCAAACGGCACACCTTCGCTCTCTGAGTGGCTATCCGCGTTCTTAAAAATCAAAAGCTCGTTTGGTAGCTGACGTGGAAGGTAATACCACGCGTGATTCCTGTTATACATTACCAGCAAGTTTTCGTTAACATCGTCTTGATCAACAACATCGCTAGGCATCGTGTCTCGATCGAAGTCTACGGTTGATGCGTCGCAAATAGCAAGTGGCCAGTCATTCAAGGGACCTCGAAGAGGATGCCACACACTGCGTATACACTGTAAGATAAGATCCAAGCTTACTGTATACAGGATTACTTACTTCACGTACTGCCAGCGGCATTTCGTTAGCTGGCTAACTTGATCCCCTAGAGCCCGCGTCATGTCTTTGTGAGCTGCTTTGTCTGTGACGTCTGTATATGTCAATCAGAATACTTTAGATAGGAAGCCAGTCGAGCGTTTTAGCACACCTATGTGAGCACGAGATGTTGGCTGCATATGCTCAAAAGTGTCTCCAGTTGCAATGGGGTATGACGAATGCCTTCTTCGTACCTATCTTCATGAGCAAGAAGCGCATGTCTTGATCCGGTTCTGAAACCTACAGCGAAGTCCACCACTTTGACAAACTTAGCATCAAGAGCTGATCTCAGACATTGTTGTATCTCCAATATATGTACTTCCTGTATCATATCTTCATTTCCGTAATCCTCATAGGCCATCTTGCTATGCAAATTACTGAACATGAATCCACCAAGTTCGTAACTGGGTTTGGCAACTCGCATATATCGAATCGTGACCTCGTGTTGCTCACTCATGATATTGGTTGCGGGAAATAGCCCTCCAGGATCGTACCGCAAGGAATACGGTTTCTCGATCTTATATTTCTCATCTCGCTTACAGAAATAGATCGAGGCCTTCGTGTCCATGTCTTGTTTGGAAAGACCCTGCATTATTATAGGGGATGATGTTGAAAGGAAAGGTCTTGAAACGTAAGAACGAGAACCTGCATCTAAATAACCGTGTTTTTGCTGCGGGGAAGCTCGCAATTAAGGGAGATGTTGACCACGTGATAAGAATTAGAATGACCCAGCCCTTTCGAAGGGTAGTTCAGGTCTGATTTCCACCACAATTCTAGATCATCTAACAGAGATAAGTGGGCTCAAGAGCAAACTAAAATGTTCTAGTAAAGTTGGTGCTAAGTTCATACCAGGTAAAACTGTTGACCTGTTTTCCTCTACTGCTTTAGTGGTGACACGTGATTTATATCGTCTCCTCAGTGACTGGAACCTACCTAATAATAGACACAAAAATAGGTCATTCAGTAGAGGCAGAGATACTTTACATGTCTCGGTTTTTGAATATGGCCAAGACAAAAAATAAAGTCCCTTGGGTAGTTGTTTCGGGTTTCGAAGTCAAGGTATAAATACTCTTCTCCCCCAGGTCTCTCTTTCAATGAGACATTTTGATCGAGCCGATTACACAAGTTTGAATGCCCAAAACTAGCCGCAATGTTGACGCTAATCATACTCGACAACTGTGATTCTTGAGGATGATAGCTTTTGCTGTTTGGTACAAATCTGGCTTGCTCAACGAAGGGCTGGAAATCGAATAAATATACTTGATTCGTCCATGACCGACCACTCCGCCGAACCTGTTTATCGTCGAAATGACCAGATACTGTTTGTATAAGAAATATAGCCGCCACTAAAGTTTTCGGTGCTTGCGGAATTGTAAAAGAAATCATGTGTCCGTGAAGCGGCCTTCTCTTAGTAAAAGTGTAAGCATCCTGAGTATCGCCGCCAGTAAATAGTCTTCCGCGGATACATTTCTTTCCGTACACTTTGAGTACCTACAATCGGTAGACTGGTTATTAAGTGGATGACCACTAAAGCATACCCATTGTTATGTGTTTCTCTCTCTCACTCTTTGTATCTACGGGTGGTCTAATTACAAGAATCATAGGCTGAAAGGATAGATAACTCGATGCAACCAAGGTAGAGTTTACGGCAGATACGATATTCAAGTTACTAATGCAGAGCTTACATTCCATTTTAGACTTCGAGTGGACCATCATAAATCCCTCGATGCCCCGCTTGACAGTATTCATGCCTGCAAACGATGTCTAAGCGAATGCCAGCTCCTTCGGGTTTCCGTACGAATCACAACATGAAAACCTCCAAGCTCCTTTATGTCTAGGAATATAAAGCCAGCGGAACATGATTGCGGCGAACCAAGGAAATGGTGGCCAAGTGGTTGCATGGAAAGGTGTCTCGAATGGTATGTCCATATTCGTGATTACGATCGGTATTTCATGGTCCTAGGAAACGGTCAGTTGAGATTTGGCAAGTTCAGCAGCAGACATACAGTTTCCGCAGTTTTGACGGCTATTTCTTGACACTTCTTCTGCCATAACTCCCAATCGATCTTATCCCCCTCTTTCTCAAGGTCTCCAAAAGTCACAATCTCGTCCGTCAAATGGCCCACGAAAATCGGCGCGAAGTCATCAAGCAGCTTCTTTACTTTAGTGCTATCAAATTGTTCTCTCCCTTCCCGAAGAGCCTTGATGTAATCCTCGAAAGCATTCATGCCGGGATAAAAAGCATGATGCTGCTCTACATTCTTCTCCATAAACCCTGGGACGCCAAGGTCCTTCTCCAGCATGGGAAAGAAATACTTCTCTTCGTTGGAATGATGCTCATGCAGGAGAATAATGAAACTTTCCATGAAGATCGTGAAGTCGGCGATGTCTATGCCTAATTTGACGTTGGGTGCTTGGAGGTAGATGCAGTTGAGGATGCGAATCATAACGTTATGAACTAAGCACATTTCGGTAGCAGCACGAAGAGCTCCATGTTCTGTTTTGACGTCCGTTATCTGTTCTATGTTAGTTATAGTAGGTTTGCTCGCGAAGTTGCGCTTACATTACGTCTTTTTCTGGGAGACTCGATTAGTGGGTAAGGGCGGTCCGCCCATTGTTTAGTGATCTTCGCAGGGGTTTGGCCCATAATGAAAGCGTCAGAAGGAAGAGAAGAGGCGGAGTGAATAAAAAAGATATTCTGCCACATCACTTGTATATATAGAAATCTTGGGGTGGAAGAACAAGCAATATAACCAGTAAATGCATGATGAACGGCTATCCATGTAAGCAATAAGATTGGAGAAGAACACGATAGGTAGAATGATGTACTTCAAGGGAGAAATACTCGTTACGCGTAAAGGCTAGGAAAGCCAGGCCCTGAAACCCATTGGACATGGTATTCCATTAAGATCTCTCTGATTGGAGGAGTATACGATTGGCAAACTGAGTCCTTGCGGCTAGTGCTTACTCTGTCTCAGTAGGGCAAAGGTGCTTCCAGTACAGAAGAGTCATTGGAAATTCTGATAATGTAGGAGCGGATGATGGAGCGGCAATGCCGAGACATGCGATTAACATCAAAAGTGAACGGTTCTCGTGTACGTCTTTAGACCTAGTGCAGGTGGCAGCAAAGTGATTGAGCAACGGCACTCTAGGAGATACAGCCATTAAGAATGATACTTATGAATTCTGCGAGATTATCAACTTGAAATCAAAGGGAGAGTCTGATGGATCATGACATTCCGAGACTATAAACACGAGATGTAATGAAGGATTTGGCTAAACGCAAATTGGGCTACCTACCTACCTAGGCGTCGTTGTGATATTCACAGTCATGTGATTGCGCCTATATCGCGCTAAGCCTTACGGGAGATCGCGTCGCAAGACGTCTCAATTCAGCTTCGACGACATCTTTCCAGACTCAATGTCAAAATGGATACTTTCCTCGACGGTCGCTTTGAGCGTGTAGAGAAAGCACTGGCGACCTTGATTACATCAATTTCGACATACAATCCAGCTCCAGCTCTTGCCAGCGATCTGGTCGCAGCAGACGCAGAGCTCAGCGAGGGTCTTCAGCAATGTAAATTCTCTCAATTAATGGGGGCCACCAAATCTGACAGCCTAGCAGTATCAACGCATCAATCTAATTATGCAAAACTCGTAGCCCTGCGTGAAAGCTCCAGCGCTCTTGACAACCAGATCCGCGAAACACTCACTGTCCTCACTACAACCCGACGAGAGCTCCTAGCAACGCCCTCCACAAGTCTGCCAACCAACGGCAACCCGATATCCTACTCTGATCTACTAAGCTACGCACGTCGAATCAGCAAATACACTTTACCACCTACACATCGCGAGCCTCTCGCGGGAGATGTACCAGACACAGGAGACAACACGCCTAGAGAGCCAAATTTTCAGGCGCAAACCAACGGCACAAATACGCCGGTGGTCGCGACAAATGGGGAGGCAAATAATTCAAATGGTATGGATATAGACAGTGCAGCCCCTACTGCTGCAGTGCAAACACAAATAACACATCATCCAGGTGTTTCTACCAATTTGACTCTTTGGGAGCAATATCTCAACCAGCCAGCTGAGATGCCATTTGTGCCTTGGCCTACGGAAGAAGCGATCAGGAAGGGTGCACTGGCTAGTATACAGGTGTTGCTCGATCAGGGCGTTGATCCAGCGACATTCGATCCTGAAAAGAGTGCTGAGTTGGAGGCGGAGAGGAAGAGGGTTACGGAGGTGGATGATGCGGTCAGAGAGCAGGAGAGGGTTGACAGAGAAGATGCGAGAAAGAGGGAGATGGAGAGAAGGATGAGTGGTAGTGGACCTGTGCCGGAGAGGAGAGAGGAGCAGCCGAAGGTCTTTCAGTTGGAGACTTTTGATGACGACGATGATGATGATTGAGTTATGTTCACCGCACATCTGTACATGGCCGGGAGCTATGTGATGATAAAATACTGAAATCTGATAAATCCAACCACTTACGCCAACTATATTTTCAGTCTGTGTCTTCATGTCGTGTCGACCCGCATTCACTTGGGAAGTTTCTTTAAGTGATGGGGCGATCCCGCTACCACTGCCGGCATCTGAAATGATCCTCCATCGATAGCAAAACACAGCGAGCTTTTTCTGTCATATATTCATTATCACTCAACAGCGTACACATATTCGATGTATGGAAGGAAGACTTCTTCGGACACTGGTCTAACACACGACTTACAGACCAGCTGCGAATCAGCTCCTGAGAGACATGACAGTAACAGGTAATGGGAAAATCAAAGGCATCAGACGCTTGGCCACCATTGCCTTGCAGCCTTATCTGGAATTACTAATAAGTAGGTCGTGTTCATACTCGTAAACCATCTGACAACCATATCGAAATTTGTCAAGGCGGGGAATCCACAAAGTCTATTGTAAATGACAAAACTGCTGCGAGTTGTTGGATGAAATCATTCCATGAGATTGAGCCCAATTAGCCAAAACGCAGAGCTACAACAGTCGGCCTTTGAAGGAAACTCACAACCCCACTTTCAATTGGCGCGCATGTCGGCAGACCTTCCGTCTTCGCTGTCCAAACTGGCGGGGAATCGGTAACACTACGGGGAGAAGCTATTTACTAAGCCTTTCGAGGCTTAATACATCGTGATTGACCTCATAATTCCCTCTTCGGGCCATGTAAGATGTCAAGCATGACATGATTGAAATTTTTTGGGCTCGGCCAATAATTCCAAGAGCCCCCATCTTTGGGCATGGAGCATGCGACATCTTGTGGGTGAGCGGGGATTGGGTCGATTCGAGTGAAGTGCGGAGTTGCAATTGCTGGAGTTGGAAACCCGTTGAGAAAGGTTGGAGGTGAAGGTGGAGGTGGAGATGGAGATGGAAGGCGGGTTAGGTTATTACGTAGGTGGAGCTATCGGTTTTCATTCCGCGAATATTGACCGAGTTATTCAAAAGGTAGAGGATTCGCAAGTTTGTAGCAATTTTCGTCCAAGGTTCCGACTCCTCACTTTCTATTTTGTTACAGTATTGTTGTACTGGTTCATACCAGGCCCTTTCTCGCCAAGATGGGTAACCAAATCACCCAATACAATATCTCTCACACATTTCAAAAGCGAAAGCTTCTGATAGCCATAAACTGCATCGCCGGTCTTTCCATTTTCTTCTTCGGCTATGATCAAGGTATGATGGGAGGCGTCAATAACGCCAAAGACTATATCGAACTGATGGGTTTCGGACATGTCGAGACTATAGACGGCTCGCCGAACACGCCAGTAATTACGAACAGTTTACTACAGGGAGGCATTGTCGCTGTATATTACTTGGGGACCTTGATTGGAGCGCTGGCGGGAGGATGGGTGGGTGAGAAGGTCGGGAGGATTAAGACTATCGCGTTCGGTGCTGGATGGGGTGTTTTCGGAGCATGTTTGCAGTGCTCTGCTCAAGGGCATACGTGGATGATTTTTGGTATGTTGCGAACGAGACTTGTAGAATTTTCACAAAGGAGAGATATCTGACAAGTAAGTTCTGGACTGACTATTGGCTTAGCTCGATTGATCAATGGCGTGGGAACTGGTATCTTGAATGCCATTGTCCCGGTCTGGGCGACCGAATCTGTACCACACACAAGCAGAGGCCAATTCATCGCTATCGAATTCACACTGAACATTTTTGGTGTTGTGGTCGCTTACTGGCTGGAATTGTGAGTCCTCCTACCCCCAAGTTATAATCGTGCAATGTTATGAAGGTCTCAAAACTGACATGTTGCTCAATAGCGGTCTCTCATTCATAGATAATGGCGCCTCCCCCATCCGCTGGCGCTTCCCCATCGCCTTCCAAATCATCCCTCTCCTCATCCTCCTCAGCATAGTCTGGTGGTTCCCAGAATCTCCTCGCTGGCTCGTCAAAGTTGGTCGCGAAGACGAAGCTCGTTTCGTGCTCGGCAGACTTCGTGGTGATGAAGGCGAAGACAAGATCCAAGCCGAGGCCGAATTCCAGGATATTCGTAATGTGTCGAGATTAGAGAGAGAGGCGGGCAATAGGACGAGTTATTGGGCTATGTTCACGGGCCAGGGATCAGGAGACTTGCATACCGGGAGGAGAGTGCAGCTTGTGATTTGGTTGCAGATTATGCAGGAGTGGGTTGGTATTGCTGGGGTTACTGTGTGTGAGTATTCTTCGCGATGTTTAGAGAAAGGAAAATAGGTGCGAGATGACTTACATACGATGACAGATGCTCCGACTATTTTCAGAATGGCAGGTTTTAATACTGAGAAGTCGCAATGGATTTCTGGTTTAAACAACATCTTCTACATGGTAAGCTTCCCCACAGAATTCTCACCGCTGTCTGGCACCCTAACAGAAGTTCTAGTTCTCAACACTTATATGTGTCTTCACACTCGACCGCATCGGGCGTCGATGGACCTTATACTGGGGAAGTGTCGGTCAAGGAATTGCTATGTTCCTCGCCGGCGGCTTGTCAAAGCTCGCAGAAAACGCCACCGACAGCGGAAATATCACCAAAGCTTCACAATACGGTGCAGCAGCCGCATCTATGATCTTCATCTTTACTTTCGTCTTTGGCGCTACTTGGCTTACCGTCCCTTGGTTGTACCCAGCGGAGATCTTCCCCCTTGAGGTGAGAGCGAAAGGAAATGCGTGGGGAGTTGTGGGATGGAGTATTGGGAATGGCTGGCTCGTAAGTGCCTTCTCCTTGTCTGCATACTACGTGTGGAGGTCAGAGAGCTAACAATTTCTAGACACTCCTCTGCCCAGTAATGTTCAACGCGATAGGAGAAAAGACCCTATACATCTTCGCGATCTCTAACGTAATCACCATCCCGATGGTCTGGGCCTTATATCCAGAATCAAACCAGAGGACTCTCGAGGAGATGGATCTGCTGTTTGCAGCTAAGACACCGTGGGTGTGGGATGCGGAAAAGAATTTCGCGAGGTTGAAGGCTGAGCATCCGGAAATTGTTGGTGCGGCGCACAAGGGCAAGATGGTACATGATGTTGAGACAGGAAAGATTGGTGGGGGTGACTCGGCGGGAGCGAGCTCGGATGAGAGGACAGAGGACGTTGCAGGATCGAATATTTGAGGGGTCCGAATTTGTGTGACTACGAGCGTCATTTTCTAAAAGAAGTCGCAACAGACGCAGAAGGTTAGTAGGGCTTCTTTAGTCTTACCTTCAAGATGAGTTTCAAAGCCAGGTATAATGAATTTCTTGTCCTTTGAGCCCAGTATGACCGCTTTCCCTTTCTTCATACCTTTCCTTACATCTTTGTCTAGCTCAATTATGCAATGGCTTTATGAAAGCTACTATCGTAAATGAAGACTTCAAACCTGCAAACGAGCTCTTCGAACTTTCAAGAAAGTCGAAATTGCCCCACTTTGCTAGATTCAACAAGGTACAACCCCATTCTTTGTCAAATAGTAAATACTACTTCCAAAATATCGTAGAAAGGCATGCTACTTATATTGTGTATATACCTACCTACCTACAAGACATGCGCTCTAGCTCAGGCTGACCAAAAAAATACAATTCGCTAGAATGTCTCGTTCATTTACGAAGTCTTCTTGCAATATTTATGGCCATTGAGATCTCACTCGTCGACCTGCACAGAAGCATGGAGAGCGCATGTTTTCGGGAGATCAGCTAGAATTCCGAGGGAGGATGGTTCAATCAATGGTGTGTAGGAGAGGAGCAGCTACATTCAATCTACCCAACTACCCTGGGAGCTGGCTAGCCGCTACATTAGTTCCACTCCATCAATGGATTGAGTTGAGACAGGAATATCTCTGGTGACAGCAGTCGTGAAAACATATTGACAAGTCCCGATCTTAATAGCATATCGAAATTGTCGCTGTAAGGCACAGTCTTCCCAGTGGATCTGTCTGCTTTCCACATCCTCCACACAGCCGTGGAGGCGCGAGTGCAGAGATTTAGCCTGCCGCATGTGGTACTGACCAGTCCACACTCCCCCTAAAAACATTCGCAAGTCCCCTTCCGCCAAAAGTTTCCCCTGAATTCACCCAGAACATAGTCCCTGACATGATCTGCCCTCGGAATATTCCCTCATCAAACTGCCAATCCTAAGGACCCGAAACAGTGACCTCGCGTCTCGTCGTCACGACAAAACTCACAAAGACATATAACGAAATAAGGAGATCCCTTTCGTCAGCCGAGAACCAGGATGGCGGAGTTGGCAAGGACACTCCGCCATGCGAGCTTAATTGTCCCCTCATCTCGAGCACGATCCCCACTTTAAAATCGGCGAAAGCCTGTTTGCATATGCACCCGTGACAGCCAGGGTGACTAGAGTTTTGCTTCGCATTCCTCTGAAAAATCTCTTCTTAACATCTGGAATGATTCTGATGACGTTTTTTCTTTTTGCTCCCAGATTCTTTTTTTTGGCTGTGCTATTTTAGTGCACTCGCGTAATGTTTGTTTGTCAATATTTATTTGCATGCCGGCCCCGCTTTGTAAGCGAGCAGCCTCTTCCAGGTTTCCATGCTGAATCCCTGATTTTCCTCTGTTTTTCTCTTGAGCTTCATTATCACTGCAGGACTCAGATCCAAGCTTAGCCAGCTCTCTAAGCCGGACATCACGTTTGTCCACATACCATCTACATTAAATCGAGCGTAAACCAGTCGTAGACCATAAGTATGAAGATAAACAAAGTTTAGGCGTATCAGCATTCCCCTCTGCGCAGTACGTTTGTGTTCAATTTCTTTCCTCCCAGAAATCGATTCACGGATATCGCTAGAAATATTACATGTTTACAATATGCTTCATTTCACACAGTTATTGCAATTTACAACGATTACGGCATTGCAGTGGCCCCCGAGCGCAAACTTTAGTTGTTTGTTTCTCAACGCGAGTATTGGACAAATGCGCAAGACCTTGAATTTATGGGTGAGGCGGTGTTGTAGATGGAGACAATGAGAATTTCGGCATAGTTTAAATCAGATCGCACTAATCCATCAGCAAATTCTCTGCCTCGGAGGCCATCGCTCACGTGGTTTCATTCGAACAGAGAGGACAGCTAAGAAATTTCCAATCGTCCCTCAAGCTTGCCAGCTCGCCAGGTAAGTCGATAACGAAATATGCTACTGGGTGGTGTTTCGCAGACGAGTAGTGGCCTCGCTTAGCAGGTAAACAACACAAATCGCCCCAGGCATAACCTCGCTCTAAATTCAAAAGACTTCAACAGCGCAGAAACACATCATTCAGATCAAACCAGGGCAGAATAAACTAGATTTCTCCACAAACTATTTGCTCTTCGGTTTCCCTGCTACACCATTGACTCTTCCTTAATCGAACTTCTCCTCTTCCAAACCCAGCACCATAAACTGTACCATTAAAATTGCTCACTAACCCCATGTTCGCACATCCCCCAAAGACTGAAAACCTGCGCCGTAAGCGATTAAACTCCATCTCGCGTCCCACCCGGTAAATCAACACTGAAATGTATAGGCGTAAGGATATTCGATTTCGCAGGGCCGAGATAAGCCGTCGTTATGACAGAACCGAGCGAGCCTGCAAAGCCAGGCGAGGGGAGGATGCCGAACGCTACGGTGACATCGTATACAGACTGAATGTGATTAGTGGTTGTGAGGGTGATGGTGAATGGGTTGTAGGCGTAAACTATTTGAGGGGCTAACATGCTAGCGAGGAGGGCATGGGTGGTGGTTAGGAGGGTTGTGGTGGTTGTGGCTGTGGCACGCATGATGACTCTGACAAGTGATGTATTGCTAATATATGCTTTCGCCTCCAGGAAATTCGTATCTGCACAGTGTGATAAAGTATCGCTCGTGATTGCCTCTGGCCCTCTTTGGTGCGCAATGAAGATCTTGATGGAATTCATTACACTTGCTTCTCCTCTAGCTTCGGAGGCCGTGAAGTGTTATCTTTGAATATGAGATATTCCGCAGTGTAAGTGTAGGCCAGGGAATGATGTGGGATCTGCGCTCGTCTTACGTACCTACATACTGGTATTCGACACGAGATCGGTACGACGGTAGGTCAGGAGCAAAGCGAATCAGTCAGCTCCTAACCTCGCCCGTGTATAACTTCTTCCGTAGTACAAGTTGATTACAAGGGGCACTGGCAGCAGATCAAGTAACGAGTTACAAAATCCCACATTTAGAATTTTCAATACTGAATGGGTGAGAGACAGAGTTGTCGCGATAATTTGAGCTTCAGGCGGGATTGGCATGAGCTAATATCTATTATGCCACACAGCTCATAGCAAAGATCGCTGGAATCATCTCGATGTCTCCGTATACGATCTAGAACTCGTCTCTACATGATGCGCTGGCGCAGCCAAAGGACATTGATTTATCCAAATAAGAACATGTCGTACAGAAGTGAGGCAGGCTTCTTCGGGTGTTGTGATCTTGCACTTGAGGAATCAGGAGATGGAGTTTTGGTAGTCTCTGAATATTGATTGTTGAGAGCGTCATCTTTCCATAAGGGAAAGAGTGAGCTTGCTTTAAATACATGAGGAGATCACATGAGCACACACTAGGCTGTGCAGGTGATCAGACATAACGTGACAGATAATAGTGTACGATACAATAATAACAAGCACCATGAGCATAAACCCATGAGATTCAAAGACAATCACACAATTTCCTCGTGAACAGGCTGAGGCCGAGGCTAGCTTTAGCCAGCCCATGCTCCATCTCTAACTAACCAAATCGACTAACAATGCCCGATACCTTGAAAAGTCTCATACTGCGTCATACTTCATAGCTTCCACACAAAGCTGCTCGTCTATTCCTCGATCCAGCTTCCCGATCTCAACATCTTTTAATTAATTTCAATTGCGAAACAACGGTCGTTTTTGTTTTATCCCTGACTAGACTTCGTACGGTGTTGAAATGCGAAATCTGATAATCCAAAATGGATACGCTTCAAGACTTTCAATGTTCCCAACGATCGGTATGATCGACTAGTATTCTCGTACGTGTTGTGGTGTGGGCTCCTTTGCTTCTGTCTTGTTATTTACTTCAGGAAACATCAACCCAGTCACACCATATAGGTAGTCCTCATGGAACTAAGCGAGATATCAACCTCCAAGGCCAAGATCCCGACTCACAATTACCAGTACCTGAAGCCAGAGGCTGGAGCTTGTAGCATTCCTGGCTAGATTCCCATCTACGGTACTTGTATAACACAGAGAGAAAAAAAGTCCATATACATACTATCTAGTCTAGTAAGCACAATCTAGAATTTGGGTATTTAAAAATCACACATCATCCTCCATCATCCTCCGTCCTTCCCTCCTTCTCCCATCCACCCACCCTCCTCTGATCTCCTCTGCGCCCCAAGAATAGAAGCGAAGAAGTCTGAACATGAAACAACCTCCTCAATCTTCAACCTCAAGCCTCTCCTTAACCGTGTCCCTAAGTCATCACATTAAACCCGTTATCTACAATCCCTCCTCTTTACCCTCCACACGTGGCAATCCCTGTCAAGCTCAAATTATAACATCTACTCCTCCCCCTCCTCCACCTCGTTCTTCTATAAGCCCCCAACCCCTGGGACCTTGTCCGTACTAA
>JACBAH010007053.1:0-19679 GCA_014282315.1 Neospermospora avenae | reverse complement strand
CCTCCGACCCGCCCAAAGACCATTGCACACTGCTGCATCCAAGACTGCTCTGTCCAGTATTACAACCGTCGATCCTATCGTGACATCTCTCACTTCCAAAGTTCCTCTTGCAGATGCCAGACAGCTTCCCGCGGCCCTAAAGCGTACCCTTTCCAAGAAGGCCACCACCATCTATAAGGATGAGGACTGTGAGAATGCCGCCCCCCAAACCATCGTCAGCCAAGCTGCAAGACAGGAAGTTGCCGCAGTTGCTCCCGTTCACCAAACCTTGGAGACGCGCAAGAGTTACGCTTCATTGCAACAAGATCCTATCGCTCCACGCCTAATCGAACCAAGCTACCCAGTCGTCACTGATAATGTCGAACTGAACGAGACCATCTACCAGGATGCCTCAGAAACCCATGCCGGAGAATCAGATGAGCAGTACGCCGCTTATGCTGAAGTACAATCATCAAGATCTGTAGTCGAGCCATATCCTGGTAGCTACAGAGATCAACGCAAGCTTCCCGCTCTTCCAGAGCCCGAGGAGTATTGGGAGGATGATGAGGAGGAGGTTTACGATGAACAAGGTTACACCACTGCGCACTCATACCGCAGCCGTGGAGATACCACTGGAGGTGTCACCACTGTTCTTGCTCCTAAGGTTACCCTCAATGTCCGTCGGGAGATTGCGGCTGCTAAGACTGTCGTTGAGAGTTCTCGAACCATGGAGGAGATTGAGGATGAGGCTTGGGACACCAGCATGGTTGCCGAGTATGGTGATGAGATCTTTCAGTACATGCGTGAACTTGAGGTATGTCATAATACATATTCTCACCTAGCAGTTTCAAACGTCCTATATCTCCTTCGAACAGGGTCGCTTATGCAGCCGTTTTTTCTTATTAACCCCAGCAATGTTTGCTTGTTTCAGAATATTTGCTTCAGCGAGAATGTTTACTGACATGTCATTCTTCTAGAACAAGATGCTTCCAAACGCCAACTATATGGACACCCAGACTGAGATCCAATGGTCTATGCGCTCTGTGCTCATGGACTGGTTGATCCAAGTTCACCATCGGTTCTCCCTCCTGCCTGAGACCTTGTTCCTCTGTGTCAACTACATCGACCGATTCCTCTCTTGCAAGATCGTCTCCCTTGGTAAACTCCAGTTGGTCGGTGCCACCGCTATCTTCGTCGCTGCCAAGTACGAGGAGATCAATTGCCCCTCCGTCAATGAGATCGTTTACATGGTTGATGGAGGTTACACTGTTGATGAGATCCTGAAGGCCGAGCGCTTCATGCTAAGCATGTTGCAATTTGAGCTTGGATGGCCCGGACCAATGAGCTTCCTCAGACGCATCAGCAAGGCCGATGACTACGATTTGGAGACTCGTACCTTGGCGAAGTACTTCTTGGAGGTAACCATCATGGATGAGCGCTTCGTCGGGAGCCCACCCAGCTACGTTGCCGCCGGTGCTCACTGCTTCGCTCGTACTATGCTGAAGAAGGGTGACTGGGTAAGCATGACCGCTCTGAAGTTTTCATAGATGTACTAACACTTCATAGTCCCCAGCTCACGTCTACTACTCCGGATACACCTGGACCCAGCTCAAGCCTATCGTCTCAATGATGCTGGAGTGCTGTGAGAACCCTCTCAAGCATCATGCAGCTGTATTCGAGAAGTACTCTGATCGTCGATACAAGCGCGCCTCCCAGTTCGTTCAAGCCGAGATGGTCAAGGGCTTCCGCCTACCTGCCATGTACTCTCGCCCATCCCTCGCTTCTCGACAGGACTTTGAGGGTCGGGATCCGTGCTTTCAGCGTTAAGAAAGTCTATCTCTCTAGATGAATCATTCTTCGCATAATATCATTCTCTGTATTTTATTGGACCAGATATCGATTTTCTCATCGACCATCGAACTTGGCATTTGCTACTTTCGCCCTATCTGGATCCCCAACATACAGGCACGAAAAGTCCTTCCGCCATTTTTTCCTTCCCCGCGGCGTTTACTCGATACCACATGGTCTTTGCTTTCTTGAACTTCGCGTTCGTCTGAAAGTAATCCAGATCACGTTCGGCCCGTCACACACAAAATCATTCTGCATATTCCAGCGTCACGATACCACGATAAGACGAGACCACGACTCTTTTCCCTTCTAATTCTTCGGCCGCTGTTCTCTCGAGGATATGGTGGGCCTGGGGGAGCGACGCTGGCACCCTGAAATTTGATGGGCGGTGGCTTTTCGCAGAAGCTACAGCTGTTCATTAATGCACTGTCTTTGTTCCTGCTTCCTCCTTTTTAAAGTGCGAGATTTACCGTGTAATTGCAGCAGATGCAGCTTTCTTTCTTCTTTGTGTTTCTCTGGGTAGCCTGGACTAGAGTGGGAAAGGTAGTTCCGGATTGGGGCGTTCATCCAAAGGAGTGTAAGGGAAAGTGTGCATTAGTAATTCGAGCAGAGGTTAATGATACTGCTATTAGTACTTAAGGGCTTCTGTGAATGTGATGTACTCGAGCTTGTGAAAAGTCTTCACGCTAACCTTAATGACTCCAAGGTACCTTTGACTGAATCCTTTGCAAGTCCTGCTCAATGCTCTAGAAATGCGAACATCAATTTAGGGGACCAAATAGTATGAGATGACCTGGGATTCTATCACAAATGCAAACATCCCTCTTGGTCCTCGAGAATACCTCACTTTGAACCTGCTGAGGTTAGACTCTCGCTATTCGAATCTGACAAGAGTAAACAAGTATCTCGCTATTCGAGCCAGACGAGAATAAACAGACTTTAATCTCATGCTTTCAACCTTGGAGCATCCCACTTGACCTATTCAATTCTTCATATGTCCTCTCGAGAAGTCCTCTCTTCTCTACGCCCGAATCGTCCCTAACAGGAACAATCAAACATCTGATCCCTTTGAACCCATTAGACTTAAATAAAAGAAGTTCCATCTCATCCATTCGGCCTTGGGTCGTCCATCTTCATTGGCTCGCATCTTCGGATGAGATCCCTGAATTATACTTTCCACTGTCTCTCGGGGGTTCAGCTCGGAACGGATCACCCCATCACCGACCACGAAGCGTGGCACGTTTGGTTGCATCATGCTCGCTCTACTGCGAAAAGTGCACCGAATTAATTCCGAAGATCTTTTTTTTCAACGCTCGACCGAGGGAGAGCAGAGCTAAGAGATAGATAGCCCAAGGCACAGACCGAGAGCTCAGGAGAACTTCACTGCCTATCTGTCACTACCCCAACTTTTTCCCCAGATTTATTTTCAACGACTACCTTGAGATCTTGAGATCAATTCCTACATTAAAGATTGAATCGTTGATAGGAGCCGAGCCAGTCAGAGCAGGCAATTGGAGCGCATCGCATCACATCACATCCCGTGCTTACTCCGTACCTGCCAGCTACGTCGCGGCATTCTTTTTCTACTATAGCCCTGGGCCTTGCCTTGCTTTTGCGCCGTCCGGTCGTCGGCCGCCTGTTGCCCCATTCTTTTTTCGCGATCAGCCAGCCTTTCCACCAAGCTGTCTATCGTCCGAACAACTCATCTCAATTCCCCTCCACAACATCCATCCACCTTCAGTCTTTACGCAGGATCTGCGTGCGATAAATTGACACGTTGGAGGCCAAGGAGATTCAAGGGAATTGAGGAGAGACGAACGAAAGATGGCGGATCTAGGAACAGTGAAGGAGGTGGTGAAGGAAGCTCTCGTTGGCACGGAAGCCGAACCCCCATTATCAGCACAGTCGAAGGATACCTTTGAGAAGAACGCGAGGAAGGACGAGGAGACTGGAGAATTGTATATGGGCGAGGAGGAATTCATCAATGCTGTAGCGCCGCCGACAGAGGATTATGTGAGTCACACGAAATTAATTCCCGGTGACGAGAGAGACCGCGTTGAGAGCAATTGACTGACTAGACATCCCTAAACATAGCATAAGATCAAACGCGAACAATATGCCATTCTCTTCCGAGTCGCAGACCGGAGGAACGCAGGTAAGATCAACCTCTTCGACTGGGGCACATTCGAGAACCTCCTCTCCAAACCCGACGCCGAATACGAAATCGCCTTCCGCCTCTTCGACGTCGAGCAGACTGGCACAGTCAAATACGACGACCTGAAGAAGCTCTATGAGATGAACAAAGGCCCAGACAGCATCCCCTTCGACTGGAACTGCGAATGGGCAACCCTTTACAGCGGCGGCAAGAAGCGCCGTCACGATCTCACATATCCTCAATTCTCACAGATGCTCAGGGGACTGCAGGGAGAGAGGATACGACAAGCATTCCATCATTTTGATAAAGATGGCGATGGATATATCGAACCCGAAGATTTCCAGCGCATCATCCTCCAGACCGCACGACACAAGCTTTCAGATCATTTACTCGAGAATCTGCATACACTCTGCAACATCTCTACAGGTAGCAAGATCTCCTACGCCAATGTCCGCGCTTTCCAGAATATTATCAGAGAGATGGATCTCGTGGAAATGATCATCAGACAAGCTACAAATCAATCCGCAGATGGGAAAATCACTCGCACGGAATTCCTGAATGAAGCTGCCAGAATCACCAGGTTCTCACTGTTCACTCCCATGGAAGCAGATATCCTGTTCCACTTTGCCTCGCTCGACGAACCATCTGGCCGATTGGGGCTGTCTGATTTCGCGAAAGTGCTGGACTCCTCGTGGCGAAATCCACTGTACAATGCTTTCGCTGAAGTCGGCTCCGCCAATGTCACGAAGGTCAAATCCGCTGGTCAAAACTTCCTGCATAGTGTTTTAGAATCCGCGCATCATTTCGCGTTGGGTTCGATGGCTGGAGCATTCGGTGCTTTCATGGTTTATCCTATCGATTTGGTCAAGACGCGTATGCAGAATCAGCGATCGAGCAGGGTAGGCGAGATGCTGTATAAGAATTCTTTGGACTGCGCGAAGAAGGTCATTAAAAACGAGGGGTTTAAGGGGTTGTATTCGGGTGTTTTGCCGCAGTTGGTGGGTGTCGCGCCTGAGAAGGCTATCAAATTGACTGTGAACGATCTCGTGAGGAGTCATTTCTCGGGCAAGGATGGAAGCATTCGTATACCTCACGAAATACTTGCTGGTGGAAGTGCGGGTGCTTGTCAAGTCGTACGTTTCCCTCTCCTTATTGCGCTTTTCTCCCAATCATAAGAGACTTGCTAATTTTCTCCCAAATAGATTTTCACCAACCCCCTCGAAATTGTCAAAATCCGTCTCCAAGTGCAAGGCGAAATCTCCCGCACTGTCGACTCCGCCCCCCGTCGTTCCGCAATGTGGATAGTCCGCAATCTCGGTCTCGTCGGACTCTACAAAGGCGCCTCTGCCTGTCTGCTCCGCGACGTTCCCTTCAGCGCTATTTACTTTCCCACCTACAATCATTTGAAGAGAGATTACTTTGGCGAATCGCAAACCAAATCTCTCGGCATATTACAACTGCTTACTGCGGGAGCTATTGCTGGAATGCCAGCTGCCTACTTAACGACACCCTGCGACGTGATTAAGACGAGGCTACAAGTCGAAGCCCGGAAAGGCGAAAGCTCATACACTAGCTTAAGGCAATGCGCACAGACAGTCTTCCGCGAAGAAGGGTTCAAAGCCTTTTTCAAAGGCGGCCCCGCGCGTATTCTCCGCTCTTCGCCACAATTCGGCTTCACATTAGCGGGATATGAAGTCCTGCAAGGTTTGCTCCCAATGCCGGGTGCGGCGAAGGAGGCGCCACATATGGGTGTGAGCAAGTTGGGAGAGGGAAGTGTGCAAGGACAGGAAGGACCGCTGAGTTATTTGAGGAGTAGGAATGCGTTGAAGATTATTCTGGATCTGGATGGGGAGTTTGGACAGCCGAAGACGCCCGGGAAGGAGGGATGGAAGGCGTTGAATAAGATTGTTGGTGGTGGTAGGAAGAGTGAGACTTCGTAGGGTTAAGATTGGGGTTGCGAGTAGTTGAGGAAGGTGACGAAGATTGCTTCTCGTGCGGTGTGGTGAGGGACGATCAGTTTGGTATGTGTGTGTGTGGAGCAAGATCAGGCAGATTGATGGGCGCGAATTCTTTGGCCTTTGGAGAGATGAAAGCAAGTAGAGGATTGTAGATAAGATCAAATAAGCGTGGCTAGAGGCGTGGCTAGAGGCTTGGCTAGATCTAGATGAAAGCAGACGCGGATGATGGGTTGAAGCAGTGCACATGCATAGAAGGATGCACCAATGGGCACCTCTGGCGTTTTCATTTCTGGGCTTTCTTTCTTTTTGATGTCTCTTTTCTTACCTAGGTAGTCGTAGCTAGTAGGCAGTAATTCCTCTTCGTTATTGTAAATTTGAACCACCTATTTTTTTTCCTATACGATGAGTTGCTTGCTTGGCTTGCTTAATTGACGTATTTCTCTACTCTACTCTACTCTACTCTACTGTGGAGCTTGTTTGGTGGTTGTCCGTCCCTGATGTGAGCAAATTGGGGAAGATATGAATAAACATGGACTGATTGAAATTCTGGGAGCCACGAGCCCAATTGAACGGTGGAGAGGTTTGCATGAAACTTGATAAATGAGAATGAATAAATAGAAAGTGTACATTCTAGGTAATGACCATTAGGCACATGAAGTATGTGCATGTGTATGTACTGGTTAGATTGTATCCCAACTAGGACTGAAATAGTGCGTTTTTGGACTGTGAATTCTGTAGTTGTGGATGCTAGGTAGAAAGCGAGGTCTTTGTTTACGTTCCTCGCTTAAACTTACTTGCCCTTACTGCGATACTAAGGTATAGAAGTTTGAATCTGGATGGCAGGTACGATGTCTTTACAGCAGGAGGGTTTTTGAGACGGTGAATCCATCTATATAGTATGGTGGCGTATAGGAACTATCATATGGATGTCCACTATATAGTACATCCAGCAAGACCGATGCAGATCACTCATCTTCTATTGATCCTCGCGTACGTACAAAAGAACCCCAAGCAAATAGGCACAAACGACTTTTTCGATGGAGACAGTGACACTCTACCTCTCCTTGCTCTGGAATACATCGGTGAGTAGTAAGTATCTTGATAATCAATCTGCAACGCGATTTACTCTAGCTTACACACGTTCCCCTTGGACCTTTGTGAGTACAGTAGGACCTGGTATGATGGCACGATACAGTCGCGCCGCAGTGGTTTTCATAAACTAAAATCGAGGTAAAGATCTCGAAGTCGGGAGACCTGCAAAGGATATTGTACTGCTGGAATGAGACGCTCGATACTAGACGATTTTGTATCATCACTACGTGCGTCGGCTCGAGGTCACGTTGCAGGTCGAGGGAGCAGCAGATGGGTAGGCAATTCTTGTGGCATTTGATGATGTTGATTGCACATGCAGAATTTATATCGATCATTTAAGAGATCGTTGTTTGACTATTCAACAAGGATTGAGAATGACAATGTTGAGCTATGGGACCCGCTTCATCGGTTCGTAACTCATTTTTACAGGCCTTGACGATCTTATTCATGTGAATGCTAGATGGTTTTCTCCTTTCATTATCATCATTAACGTTGCTCGCCGCGACAGGATGGCGCTTCCACCATCATGGTTTCCAGTTTTGCAGCCTCACACAAAAGCGCGATATTCCTCAACCAATTCCGACAGCGGACTAGGCTCTCTGTAAATCACCCTCGCTATACTCTATTCTCGCACCTGTAGCCAACATCCTTTGGATCTAGGAATTTCCCGAGCTGCGCGGGACTGCTGAAGCGGTGTTGTAAATGGTATCTGGTTTAGCGCCCATTCTCACGCCCACTGATACTGGAGATATGGAATATGGAATATTGCATAGGGTCTTCCTACAGCACCTTGCCGGAAATCCGTCTCAAGAAGCTGCTTGGGAGAGGCTTCTTTCTTGGGAAGATTGGGATGAGGAAAGGCTCGAGCCTAGATGGCTCTTACCAATCGTTGCAGACCCTTCAAAATCTCAGACTAGTTTTTACGGATGATTATGTTATAAGCCGTATACGCCATTGAGTTCATCAAGCAGACCCTTTCACAATGTTCACAGTCTCGGTGTCTCGTTATGAAATAAAATAAACGCAATACCATCGTAGCCGTCATGACTTCTCCCAGGATAATCCGAGATCCATCATTCTTCGAAAAGCTAAAGCTAAAATTCATGGTATTACGAACGTGCAATCGCAGGACTCTATCGATATCTCCCTAGAATCCTGCTAAGAGTGTCTCCGCTGAAGCATCTGGAAGTCAGCGGCTATAAGGTACTAGCCCTGCGAACTTGGCACACTATTTTGGATCGTCATGTCGCAAATCTAAGCGTCCTATCTGGGAATCTCAATCAAGAGTATGAAGTCTACAACAGTTCTTGGGGGGGTTCTCTGGTTCAGTCCTTTGATAATTCGCTGCTCAATCTGATTAGCCTGTCGAGGTCGATATGCGTATCATCAAAAGAACCCGAGACTATGGGAAAGAAGTCGATATCTACGCCCTTGGTACGTTTGCTCGCTTGAGAAAGTCCGCTCGCGATTTCAATACAGCGTTGAAGACAAGTCCAGGTCGTTGAGTCAGGGAAGAGTTTATGGACTTTCTGTAGGCAGGCATTCTAATCTCCCCGACCTTGCTTTCATTCACGTCCATGCGGCCCACGTATGTCGCCGTCGATGGCACTCTCGCAAGAGTGGTTTTTATTTTTCAACTTAGTATCAACCCAAGGTACACTGGACTATCTCGAAATATATATCTTGAATCGCGAGATACGAGGTGTTTCTCTACAGACTACATTTCGATGGGCTATTGTGGGGATTCTGACATGGTTCGCGTGTCCGTGGCAAGTGTTGTCAAGCGGGACTTTCGAGGTTTTGGTATTGGAGCTTGAGAAGGCTGTAATTGCTCAATGTGGTGCAGCGTAGGATGGTCGTCTATGATATTTCTGATAGGACATCTGCTCACGGTCGGTACAGGGAGGATTGAAAGGATTATAAGAAGTGGTTTGCGAGGATTTAGCCTTGGAAGATTGTAGATTGGAAGAAACGATTGGGAGGTCTTCCTCTAGATCTTGGAAAGTAGATGCTTCCGCTTGTGGTTGCAGTTGTGGGAAGAGAGAAAGGCATTCGATCATGATCGAGAACACCGAACCAAGTCTTGATGTCCGGCTAGGAACTTGTTCAGCTTCTCATTAGATTGAAAGCGAATCCGAGGCCGAATACTTCTCAGACCTCCAAACGCAGAGAGCTACATTAGTTGCTGGGAGGGCAGCAGATAGAGGATTTGTACCGGACTGAGCATACTATTGGCCTCCGGCTCTCCCTTTGAGTTATTTTTCAGGAACCTCCCTCTCCTTTCAAGGATTCCTCGGATGTTGAGTATTGTATGGCGGGGTCAAGAGCAGACTTTAAAGTCATATCTGGGCTGTGAATCGATGCCCGGGATGACAGACCAGTCTGGGGGGATATAACCGAAGTTAGTCGCCCATTTATTAGCTGTCCAGTCAGCGACGGAACATGTAATTCGGCAATTCGTAGCGACCGCTCAAGCACACTCGGTTAAAAAAGAAGCCCCAACAAGCCACAGCCCAGTGCTCACTCAGCTGAAGCTTCAACATCTTGGACTGAACCATCTGATTGGTCGTCTCAGCGCTTGATGTTTACACACGTGATCACTAACTTTAAGCGGAGGGTCAAAACCGTCGGTGGTTGTGATTCACTTGATGTATTGCAGGGCAGGTCTTCAAGCTTGTCGGCATTTGTCGGCTCCTTCCTGTGCGAGTATGCACGCCCGGCACATAGGTAAGTTTCGTCCCATTCATCGGATCGGATGCGGGGTATGAAAGCTGGGGTTGCATTTCACAACCATGAAACTTGAAACTTGCCATCGAATCGCCAGTCCCGTCATCCAGTCTGCTATCACTCGTGGAAAGCAATACGACATATCAACAAACACAGAATATGTGAATGTGACCGGATGAAGTTGTTGATGGCTGTCATGTGCAAGCCTTTTGGATCTCGGGCCAAGTCTCGGCGAATTTGCCTGTTGACGTTGGGTTGGGGTTAGTCCGACTTGGGTTACTGAGTCAAAGAGTGGGGCAATCGTCAAAATTTGGGATAGCTGCTTCTATCCGATCCTAGCGGAGTTGGCAGCGGGCATGAGACCTGAACCATGGCTGAGAAAGAGAGATGGCGGGGGAAACGGTGCGACGAGAGAATATTCCAGAGCGTGAAAGCGGGTGAGCTAACTCGAACTCAATTGCCTCCGATTCGAGATGGGATTGGACAGGACACTGGTCTCGTGTGGAAGTTGATGTCCTCCAATGTCCTACTTCGTACGGATACGGACGTATAATAAGAGTGGACTGTTCCCCGGATTCTGTTAGGCTTTTTTTTCTTCCTTTTTGTGTACTCCACAATTCGAGCTGCTTTGACTTTCTGTTGCTCTCCTCTCCTGCTCTTCTCCATCCTGCACTCCATCTGTTCTGTCGCGCTGCAGCTCCTCCTCTCTCCGCATTCAGCCTTCCCTATTTCGATAGACCCCCCATTCTTGTAGCTGGCTGTCTGCTATATAGACCCGGACGATCAGGGATTGGCCTCTGCTGCTGCTGTAAAGTAGGATAGGAAGAAGCATTAACTTGCCTCGTCTCCTCGCGACGTCCCTCGATATATCAATAGATTCGCCCTCGTTCGAACCTCCACCCCTTCCCAATACTCGAGTACACTTCCCCCAACCACAGCCAACATGGCGACCAATACCTCCCCCGACACAATCGATCCTTCCCACGACAATACTCCTTCTGCACATCTCCCGCATGAGATAGACGGTTACGCGCACACGAAAGCTATGAACGAAGTTATACATAATGCGAAGAACGCCACCGAGAAGGAACATAAAATGACCCTATGGCAGGGTCTGAAGTTATATCCGAAGGCTGTGGGCTGGAGTGTGCTGATCAGTACTTGTATTGTTATGGAGGGGTATGATTTGTGTTTGTTGAGTAGTTTCTGTGAGTATACTTTCATTTCGATATCTCTAGGGAAATGTAGACAGGGAAGAAGAAGGGGAGAAGAGATAGTGGCGGGGTAGGATTTGGGAAGAGCAAAGTCGCCTGGGTGGGAAATATGCATGGGAATAGTAGGGGGAAAATGTGCTACACTTCGAGCACTGCATTCAAGAAACATTTCCTGGGACAATACTAATGGTGGCTCAGATGCTTTCCCCCAATTCAACAAGAAATACGGAAAGATGCTTCCAGATGGCGACTATCAAATTCCCGCGCCATGGCAAGCCGGTCTCAGCAATGTTCGTCATTTCCAGTAGTACAGTCTTTTGCATGTCAGTAGCTCATGTGAAAATAGGGTGCCAATGTAGGAGAAATTATTGGTCTCTTCATCAACGGTTATGTCTCAGAGCGTTTCGGATACAGATATACAGTCATGACCTGTCTCACTCTTATCATTGCTTTCACGGCTATTTTCTTCACGGCCCAGACGGTAGTGCATTTGCAGGTTGCTGAGGTGCTTTGTGGTATTGTGAGTTTTGTTCGAGTCGAAAATTCCGTGATTTATGCTGACGAAATCACAGCCATGGGGTGTTTTCCAGACTCGTCAGTCTTCAGAATTGTATCAGATTGAAGTACGAATTGCTGACATTTTCTAGTCACCATCACATATGCCTCTGAAGTCTGCCCAGTCGCCCTTCGTGGTTACTTAACCACCTATGTCAACTTTTGCTGGGGTCTGGGACAAGTGATCGGTATTGGAGTTGTCAAGTCTATGCTGCCTCGTAATGACGAATGGGCGTGCGTTTCCTCCTCCCTCCCAAATCAAACATTACACAACTGACACATCCCAGATACCGCATCCCCTACGGTCTCCAGTGGATGTGGCCCGTCCCTCTTCTCATCGGCGTGGCACTTGCGCCCGAATCACCATGGTGGCTCGTCCGTAAAGGACGTACTGAAGAAGCCAAGAAATCGCTTCTCAGACTTACCAGTCTGGATAAAGAGACGGATTTCGATGCTGATGAGACGATTAGTATGATGGTCCACACTACTGCTTTGGAAGAGAAGGTCAGTCTTTCCCAAGTTTTCCCATTGCCATCACCCACCCAGAAAAGAACTAACACATCCCAGATCACCCGAGGGGCATCATACATGGATTGCTTCCGCGGCGCCGACCGACGCCGCACCGAAATAGTCTGCATGGTCTGGGCCATCCAGAACCTTTCCGGAAACTCCTTCTCTGGCTATTCCACCTATTTCCTGCAGCAAGCCGGTCTGGAAACGTCCAAAGCATTTGATTTCTCCCTCGGCCAATATGGAATCAACATGGTCGGCGTATTTGGCGCCTGGTTTCTCATGTCCTGGGGCATCGGCCGACGAGCCTTGTACCTCTACGGTCTCTGCGGTCTGTGCACTATGCTTTTCATAATGGGCTTTCTAGGCCTCGTCCCCGAAGCGCACCGTAAAGAATCTTCCCTAGCAACAGGTAGTATAATGCTAGTCTGGGCACTATGCTACCAGCTCTCCGTCGGCACAGTCTGCTACTCCCTCGTGGCCGAACTCTCCACGCGCCGTCTGCAAATCAAGACCGTCGTGCTAGGGCGCAACCTCTACAACATTGTCGGCATCGTCTGCTCCGTGCTGACACCGTACATGCTCAACCCGGGCGAGTGGGACTGGGGCAACTACGCCGGCTTCTTCTGGGCGGGCATCTGTTTCTGCTGTATCGTGTACACGTATTTCCGGTTACCGGAACCGATGGGCAGGAGTTTCGCGGAGCTGGATCTGTTGTTCGAGAGAGGCGTTAGTGCGAGGAAGTTCAAGACGACCAACGTGGATGTTTTTGCCGAGGAGGTCGATGAGCGCACCATGGGCGATTACGAGGAGAAACTGGAGGTGAGACATTTGGAGAGGGAGAGTGCTAGTGCCGGCAAGCCTTGAAGGCTTGATTCTTTCTGTTGGTCTTTGGTGATTGTGGATGGCTGATTTCTTGATATCTTGTAGTCTCGTCCGCTTGGTGGAGCCTGAGCTATGCGCCTGCTTTGCGTTCGTTTTTTAAATTTCTTGTCGATATCACTTCTACGGTCTCGGTGTCACCTGGCGTCAAGTTGTGCTGCGTTGCATCGCTTGGCTGTACTTGCTTTTCGGACTCATATTTGGTTTAAACGTTCTCTGATCAAAGGGCGGAAGCCGCATAATGCACTTCAACGACGAATGACGGGAGGATTGGGTCTGTCTTTGGCGTATTGTAATATATCGAATCACATATAATGATGAAAATCATGTCACATACGCCGTCTCAGCCGAGTCTGTAACGATTCAAGAATATTCCGTTTATCTACTGCTTCTTTAAGCCTCATAATTGAAACCAAGGTCTCTTTTTTGAGCCTTAAGGCATGTATATCACAGCGAATCATCTGGAATATCTCAACTGAGTGCTGAGAGCTGAGACCTGAGAGAGGAGCTAAATTGTCAAGCATGTATACCTTTTCGAGAAGATCACGTTTTTGACCATTCTACAATTTTGACACTTGAAACATGACCTGGTTGTGGTCTGTACTATTGCTGAAGCCATCGCACAAAAGGCCGCTTAGTGCCTATCTGTAATTTGATTCATCCTCGAGATCTGGCCCTCCAGACCCGGGCATACTTATGCTCTTCTTGCGTTCCTGCTATGTTACAATTCCTGTCCAGCCAAATTCTGCAAGTAAGAAAGCTAGGGAAATGCTCTCTCCACCCACTCCTTGCATATCATCATCGCCATTGCTAGTGTACATCTGTTTCGAGGCTGTGTGCCGCATTACTCTCTGTGATCCGTCCATAGCCTCTCTCATTCAAGCACGCCACGTCAGAGAAGTATCATCCGAAGAGTCCAGAATGATCACAGGTCGAGGGTCAGTCTGCGGCATCATTTGAGGCTCGTAGACTTCCCAATCGATCATCTCATCACATCTCCATACCTCAATGTTGAAGTCACCGCATTCAGGCTCCTTCAAGCCGTCGAACCTAAACAAATTCTTCCTCGCATCACGGATCTGCAGTAAACGACTGTCAAGATCATTCACCATTCTCTTGTACTTCGATATGAGAAATGACGATCCCTCATTGATGATAGTGTCGCAAAAATTCAAAAGCATGGCTGCATTGTCTCTCTTACGATCATACATCTGCCAGCTGTCAACCTGGGCCCGAGAGATCATCTCGTCGAAAGCCATGACTGGATAGAACGAATTGGTGTACACTTCGAGAAGAGTAAGAGGTTCCGCGAGTAGATAATCACCTTTGAGAGCCGAGCTCCCACGACCGAACATTCCCTTGGCTTTCTTCTCCGACTTAACCGACTTAACAAACTGTCCGACTTAACAAACTTCTCCGACTTAACAAAGATAGTGAGAGCTGCGGCAGCAGCTATGATGTTTTGATACTGAGGTTCGAGACGTTCGAGGATCTGACGTCGACAGGATTTGAAGTGTGTATTGTCGCAGTCCAGAACGCCATATTTCCACGGATGTTCCAAGCGTGAAGCATTGTACTCAAGACTGTCGCAGTAGATTTTGAGACTCTGATACATCTGATGGAGACTATCTACTGGGGAGTTTCCTTCGACCAGGACCTTGAGATTCTGCTCCATACCTACCAAACCACCGGGTCCTGAGGTGCTCATAGGTGACTTGATACTTTTCACAGACATAGTTCCAATGTTGCGCAATAGTTCCAGATTTCTGATCTCGCTCGAGAAGCTGGATCTTCCAGTCCTGTTTTTTCTGAGCAGCTTGGATTGCTTCTCAAGTACTACCTCGAGATATTTTGGCGGAGAAAGCGCGATCTGATGACACCACTGAGCGAGGCCGCAAACCGAGGTCTTTGCGCAGGAATAAAAGTCATCACCGGATCCGGCATTGAAGTAGGAGACATTACGGCCGGCCAATAGTACGATCCTCCAGCGACGTGCCTTTCTGACTGCCGCAATATCGAAATTTGCTGGTTGGACGAGAATGATTAGATTGTAATTGCGGTCGAAAGCGCTGTTTTCAAAGACTCTTGTCCGAAGGACAGGCGAACATAGATGCTGTGCAAAATCGGCGACGAAGGTGTTCGACCCATAGAGAACACTGGAAGCTTCATCGTAGATCTGGTGGCAGGTCCTCAATATTTCTGGTGATAGTTCGTACGCCTGAGATGGATGATCTTGCTCATGTTGTGCACAGTGCATCACAGACTGGACATCTGCTAGGCCGGGGTTGATCAGAAGATATCCGTAGATAAAGTTGCGAATCTCTAGTGGAATGCGCTCCAGGAAACGGCACTTTATATCCTTTTTCGGTGATATATTCCAAGACGTGGCTGCTCCTTGTAAGAACCTTTCCTTCAATTGGGCAATTTCCTGGAGCGCATCATCCAAAGCCTTCTGAAGATCCATCGAACTGGGGGCCGTGCTGCGGTTTTCCCCATTGACTTTGTTAATCTTTAATGCGTCAGGCCTGATCTGTCAGCAAAGCCAGTCCTCAACGGCTGGCGTTGGAACTTACATGATGATCAGTCTTGATGAGACTAGCTTGAACAAAAAGACGTTGACGATTGATGATGGAGTAAGAGTCCAGTCACCAGTGAGCTCGAGGATTGAGAGGTTGACGCTCCTCGCAGTCATACAGGAGTGGTGTGATCTTTGGATCCAGGATGGTGTTGAAGAAGGCGGCTAGCAGAAGCTTCAGCCCTCCGAGGTTGATGATGAATGTCGCAGAAGGGCCCTAACAGATGACGAGGGTCGATGTAACTTGAGAGATTAGATTGGAAGATGGGGAATTTTGGAGATGAAGCTGAGAAGAGGAGATGTGAAGACGGAGAATGAATAAGCATGCAAGGAAACTGCACTAGTCGCCAAGATAGGCAGAAACACGCGAGGCGGTCGAGGTGCTCCTTTCTATTTTGCTGTGTTGCTGATTGTCGAGCAGCGGAAAGCGGAAAGCAGAAAGCAGAAATCTGTTTGAGAAGGTACGACGAGCGAGTGGCGGCCACTTTCCCGGACGCTGCGAACGCCAATAGTTGATCCCGCGCAAAGTAGGTGAATTCAACTTGTGGAAAATACACATGTAGGCTCTATTCTCATAGGTATGACTAGAATCAGGTCACCAAGAGAAACCCCACCTTCAAGCATTAAGTTATGTTGAAGACTTCTAGATTTCCCGAAGTGACAATCAGTCATACGCATTTCCTTGATTTCTACTGTAGATCTGCAATTACCTGCGATTTCCATCAAAGGCAGTCACTCTATCCTGGAGCATGTGATTTGTAGATCAGAGAAGCCACAAATATAAATGCCACTCCAAAATCCATCCGCAATTGCAGCAATGCACTCCACAGCCGACTGCGACATCCCATCCAGGACCCATCAATCAATTCTCTAAAGTGACCTCCAAACGTTCGTTTCAAACCTTTCCAGTCCAGTCATAGATGTTGATCGGATTAAGCCTGCGGCTTTGCTCCCCTAGGTCACATCTTTCATAAGCCTACCCTCGTTTTTATACCACCCGAGAAAAAAAGTGATGTTGGACTTCCTTGCAGGAAGGCCATGGAATCAGTGAGGCTTTTCGGCGTTGGTGGGAGGCCACAGGAAAGAGCCACAATTCTTTGTGTTGCGAGAATCACAGGAGGTGTTGTGTTGATTGGGTTTTTTCTTTTCTTTGATGTCTTGCCCATCAGCTGGGCGGGATTGTCGCGATTGACTTGAGTGATGTCTTCACTGTTCCTGTGACCAGGAGGTTGGACAATACCAAAATTTCCTCAGCTTGCCAAGGCGTCAAGCGAATCTCGCTCGAAAAGGGTGGATGTCAACAGAGTCTGATTCTGGCAGAGTTCACATCGCTTTTACCTTTGCTTGAGGAGGAGTAGCGACATCTTGAGCGCGGGGAACCTATTTTGCTGCCAGTATGATCGAGTGCCTAATATTCTTGAATTTAGGCCGGAGTGTTTAGGTAGTCCTGACGCCTGCTTTACACGCTGCCTGGACTCCGAAGAGGAGCTTGAATTAATCCTGCTTTGCATGTAGTCTAGTTGAGTCCTACATGACAGGCTTCATGGATTTATAGGACTATGCAAAACACTCAAAGACGACTTCCTTTTTGCCATACGAAGCTCAACTCAAGTTATATTTTAACTTTTCCCGGTAGAAAATTGGAGGACTTCCTTGATCAAAATCGCAAGCTCCTTTCAACCTCAAAGATGAAGTGGCTCTCGGACTACATCTCCGCAACATTGACACCTTCAGACCTTTCCCTCGGCGGTACTGCATACAAGGGGGGAAAATGCTCGTATCTTTCCGGCAGGATATATGGCAATTTGTGGCATCTGTTGTATAATTCCCGTGATGAATTGCTGACCAATTGTGCCTTAAGATACACAGCTTTTGGTTTCCGTAGAGATATATCATGAGATCTTGAGTAATCATCGGAGTTGATTTTCCGAGGCTACGAAATTGTCTCCGGCGAAAAAGAAAAGCCACTGTAAGTAATAAAAGTACTGAATCAGAGTCGACACTAAATCGACTCTCATTTAGCTAAATTGAGTTAAGTCAATTGATTTCGAGTTGATTATGAGTAAGGTCAAATCTGACTTGAAGTTGGTTATAAGCTATCTAAGTTGAGTGAAATCACAAGAATCCTCTTGATCTCTATCACTTTTTCGACCATAATCAGTTACGTCTAAGATATTATGGTAATTAAGCCGATGATATTTTTAGCTAGTAGTAGAATAGTCCGACCTAAGAGAGAGGAATACTTATGACCGAGATACTACTTATATCTCGAAAGAATATCGGAACATGACAGGTAATTAGAACCCTGGTAGCTCCGCTTCAAGTACTTCGTGAGCTCACTCTATGTTGACTCTGATTCGACTCTAAGATCGATGAGTTGGGTTGTGTCAAGTGCTCAAACCAAACTAACCGTCGGTTTCGCGAAACCCCTCGCCCCCCCCACTATGATCAACCACACCCGGGCGTGGGGGTTGGTGTGGTGGGTCTCCCGGGGAAGGCGAATCCGACCATTGTTACTCTTGAAAAAGCTGGCAGGTTGACTCCAGTATTGTGATTCTTCGTTCTATACAAGTCACGAGAGTCACAAGATGGAACACATAGATAACGGTCGTGCACACATTTGACGACTTACCCATTTTATAATCAAAATCATATAAGTATCAAGTGATTTTGAGAAGTGATAATTTTAGACTTGGATTAGGTTCTAGTCTGAAAAGAAGCAATAGATACTAGACTTGGGTAATTCGACATCAAGATCACGAAAATTAAACAGCACATTACTTGAAGGAAGATTGAAAGACCGAAGTCATGAAACTTTTGAGGATATCATCAAAATCTGTAATTAAAGCCATAGGTCTACTTGATAACCTGATACGCATTCATTTGTGATCGATTTGCCGAAGCAGACGAGGCTAGATAAATTCGTCTCCAGCGAAACAAAGACATTTCACCTTGCTAAAGTCTTCAAATAAATCTGTGACTTACAATTTAACGTAGCAAATATATACAGGACATTTCAAAAGCAATACTTGAAAGTCATATAAATATTTGGTGGCTTCAGTAAGGGTCACTTCTCAGGAAAGCATTTGCTTCGCCGGAGACAAATTTGACTGGCTTCGTTCAAGCAGACGAGGCCGAGGAATTTCACCTCCAGCGAAGCAAATTCGAGAAATATGTATACAAAACAAAATATCATCTTGGTTCGGATAACTTAAATCTCAGTACATTCCGCGCCAAACTTTTAGCTTCTGTTAGCGCGTTCACGAATTATTTAAATCACTTACCTTGTCTTTTTCTTTTCTGTTACCGTTCACACAACTGTATTTTCAACGTCGAAGATTTTCATCTGTGTTATACATCCTGTTTAATACAATCTACGATTTATGAGATATATTTTTCTGGAAACCTTACTCATACGCTAAACATTGTCGGTAGCTACTGCCACTTTTCGTACTACAGTATGTTCTACACCGTTCGTTCCCAACAACTTTGCCTACATTGGCTTACATTTATTCTAGAAGTCTCGAGGGTCCGTATTGCTCCGATCTTAAAGTACAGCACTGCCAATATCACATAATAAGATGGCAACACCAACAATGAATCTTACTACTTCTGTAGTCACGTCACTACAGTCTAGTACTGCTTCGGGAACTTCATGTCAGGAAGATATGAAAAGCTGGGAGATCGCGTTGGTTCTATTAGGAGTCATGTCCGCGTCGATCGTTGTCGCTGCGTTCATCGTGACGCATTTTTACAGACGTTGGCTCCTCAAGAAACTGATGGCCTGCAAACAATGGGAACTTGAAGAATGTATGCGGAAAGAGGCTGAGAAGATTCATCTAGAGTTTACAGCGGATTGGAGTCTTTGAGAATAGGAGGTCCGGCTTGAAACTCGAGAAATGTGAATATGAAACAAAACATCATCTTAGTAACGGTATGTATCATTTTCTAGACTTTGACTTCTGAATATAAGGTCATTTTGGTTTAGTAAAGTCATATAACTATTTACTCACTTTAGTAAGGTAAGGTCCCTCGCGTTCCGATTCTCGGCTCAAATGTTTCGAGCAGACGACTAGCATAGCGGTAGATTACGAGTGGATGTCTCATCTGGATTTTTGATAAATTTGGATATTTGCTTCTAGTATTTTTACTTAGATATAAACATAAGTAGTATGCTTTTATTA
>JACBAH010007052.1:0-19678 GCA_014282315.1 Neospermospora avenae | reverse complement strand
AAGAGAGCAACAGACCCTAGATAATTGGATTAGGTAATCAAGACCTTTACTACGATATGACCTTTAAGACGATATGAAAGGTGGCACCGAAAGCATCGTCTTAACAGGGGTTTGACTGTATTACCTGCCGTACCTCCGTGCAGTGCCTACCTAAGGTAGGCTCGCTAGGTAGGTATGCCCCCACTATCGTCGTGGGGTCATCTTTGGAATTGCCCTTCAAAAATGCCATTCCCATGGTCAAGACATTCCGCACAGGTTTAAGCTGAAAGAGCGCGCTATTTCCATAAAAACTCATTCCTAAATTGATGACACGTATTCAATTAGGCACTCAATGTATGTATACGCGAACTGCGAACAGTCCGATGCTTGGACAGGTGCGCTTGAAGTCTAAATATCTAGAGGCACCGACCTAAGGTACCTTAAGGTAGGTATCATAAGATGAAAGTGTTCTTTAGCGAGCTCCGCTTGAATGTAAACAAATGACAAGCTGAGTAACAACACCTCAATATGTGTGTACTCCTTTGGTATTGTATAATCACCTCATACGACTTGTTTCGTCCCGTGACTGTGGTCCAGTTCTTTCCGTCGAAGGCTTCGTATTGCCACATTTGCCTTGTTGCTCCGATGAGCCTTGCATCAAGGGAGTATCTTAGCAGCTCTGTCAAATATTGCGTAGTTCGCAAACTTGAAGACATGGTCAATGAGAATATCTAAACTGCTGTTCTCCAGACGGCGCTCGCAAATTCGACAGACAAACTGTTCCGCGTCCCTAACATGGCATACGATTGTCTATTTGACGACTCCTGGTTTAGCTCCGGTGATTTTGTTGCAAAGTTTTCAAATGAGGCCGTTCACTATTCTAGCATCTTTGACCAAATTCATGTATCTTCCGTGAAAAAAATCGGCTAGCCTCGAGAGCACAAAAGATGCGGAACCTGATTCCCGCTTCCCCGCACTCTCGCTTATTGTATCATCTCGAAGGATTGCACCATTCTCAAGATTGTAATGATATGTGAGAGAACCCAGGCTCATGTAACGTAATCTGATATCTTCACGCCCCGAGTGTTCTTAATCCGACATCATAATGGCACAGTCTTCTGATACAGTACCCAATGCGCCACAGCATGAAGACTACGATCTTTCTAAGCCCATCAATTCGACAGCAGGTCTTCGTCAAGGTCTTACCTCTTAGGGAGATCCTCACTTCTCGCTCTTTTTTCGCAAAGTATTCATCAAAGCACTAGGGTACAGCGAAGATGCACTTTCTAGACCCATCATCGGAATCATCAATATATACTCGGCGCTCAATCCTTGTCACGCAAATGTTCCCCAGCTCATTGAGGCAGCGAAACGAGGTGTTCATCTTCAAGGAGGACTCGCTGTTGAGTTTCCTACAGTTTCAATCGCTGAGTCTTTCTCGTCGCCTACGAGTATGTTCTTGAGGAATTTGATGAGTATGGACTGAGGAGATGATCAAGGCTCAGCCTTTGGATGCTTGTATTATGATCGGAGGTTTGACTCCACTTCTAAAGATGGGGACACTATTTGATTGTTGTTTGAAGGTTGTGACAAAACAGTCCCAGCTCTATTGATGGGCGGTATCTCAGCAAATAAGCCAGTGCTGCCCCTAATTACGGGCCCCATGATGCCAGGAAGCTATCGAGGACAACGACTTGGAGCATGTACTGATTGCCGCAACAATTGGGCAGCTTACAGGGCAGGGACTATCGATATAGAAGATATTAGTATGCTGAATTAAGAATTAGCTCCAACTGTAAGCAAATCGATCAGCTACTTTATCAGCCTTTGATGATGCATAGATAGGTACGTGTGGAGCGATGGGGACTGCAAGTACGATGGCATGTATTACGGCCGCATTGGGCTTCATGCCTCTCCGAGGTGCATCTGCTCCAGCTGTGTCCTCAGCTCGCCTCAGAATCGCAGAAGAGACTGGATCAAATACGGTCGCAGTCGCGGCTGCGAAACGCACACCACAAGAGATGCCATTGCTTCAATTATTCGACCTATTACCCCCCTTCGCCAAAGTACTCCCTCAAAGCTTCCTCCGTATCATACATATAGAGCCAAGACGAAAAAGCCGGTGATCCATAAACCGCTTTGACATCCGGCTTCGGCACGAGAATGTCCTTGTTCTCTTCCGAAGCCGGAAGCAGACTTCTGCGATACATCTCATCTCTCTCTTGTTGTTCCGGACCATCAGGTAGTCCGTACTGCTTCATGTTACCTAGTGAAGTAGCTTTAATCTTCTCGGAACGAGGCTTGCGAATGTCTTGGTATGCTTTGGTGAGATGTGAAATGTCGTTGAGTGATTGAGCTCGAGCGAGACAGCCGGTTAGAGCTGCTGCATCCTCGATGGCTTGAGTTGCACCCTGATGATGTGAGCTGTTGATGTACTGTCTGAGAGAAGTGGAACACGTACCTGTGCCATATAAGGCATCATAGCATGTGCAGAATCGCCCATCAGAACCAGCCTCCCACTACCGCTCGTCCAGCTCGGCAAATCAGGCATTTCGCTGATACGCCATTTGTGGCATTCATCAGCTACACGCAGAAGTTCTTTGACCGTTTCTTCGTGGTCAGAATACTCTTCCCTCAATTGATCCAGGTTCGCAGGTTCATTCCAACGGCCTGTTTCGGCGTTCCCTGGACCACAGACGACGATGTTGAAGGATTCAGTTCCGCGGATGGTGTAAGCTACTACATGTCTATATGGTCCGAACCATACCGTTGAACTGGGCTTGATAACTAAAGGCGACAGAAGTGGACTGGATAGCATCTGCTCCTTGGTGAGGAGGATCCGGAATGCACAATCTGGCGTGGCGTGAGGATGGATGTCTGGAAACATGACCGAACGGATCTTGGATCCGATTCCTGCTCTTGTGTCAGATTGATTTATTGAGCGACAATGGAGCGTACCATCTGCTGCTATTATTAGATCACCGGTGACGATAGATCGATCCTGAAGGGTAAGTGAAGGCGTTGATGTATCAACATCAACAACTTTTTTGCCGAAGAGAACATTTGCACCAGCTCTCAATGCAGCATGATACAGCACCTTCTGGTAATCAGCTCGATGCATCGATAAATTACTTTTTGACTCTCATTAGCCTCTCTTCATCAAACATTCCACGCTTCCTTACTAATACCCATAAAGCTCAAGAGGATTCGCTCGATGCTTCCCCAAGACTTTACCATCCTCATACCTTCTGACCACAGCTCCCTCATTCTTCGTTGCCTCCTTGTAGAATACATCTTTCAGACCCATGGAATCGAGGATTCTCATAGCATTTGGACTAATTTGTATCCCGGCTCCGACTTCAGAGAGCTCGTCGCCGGCTTCGAGGACTTGGACGTTGTGGCCGGATTGGCCTAGACATGTTGCTGCCGCTAGACCGCCAATTCCGGCGCCGACGATGGTGATGTTTAGTTGAAGAGGGGCCATTAGATGTCTAGAAAGTCATCAGACCTGCTCCAAAAGTGTATCCGGGGTGGGGGGCTGCGGGGAGTTTGCCTAGCTCAAAAGAGGGAGCTGGCACATACACATATAACTACAAAAGTAATAGCAGATAGAGACTTGAAGTCAGATGAATCAGTTGTCAAAGAACATCCTTCTAATAAGAGCTACAAGTGCCGATGCTTATGGCTATTAATTGCCGACAGCCCTATGATGTAGCCAAGTGGCAACAGACGGGACCGTAAATAGTGCAAGCTCGATGACAAAACGGACGAAGCAAGGTGATCAATACTGTTCAATCCAGCACGACGACAGCCAGAAAGCGGCAGAGGTACTGGATAGTAAATGCCCGTGATCATTGACGAACTCACATAAGACCAGTCCAGGAATTTAACGTGTATGTCATTTGACTGCACAGTGGGCATTAGCGGGCAACTGCCGCTTTCTAGCTCTTCAAAGAGATCAGCGGACAGATCGTGTTGCTGAAAGCCAATGATCGGAGGATGCGAGGTCCTAGGAGCCATCACTAGAGATCGAGAGAGGAGAGAGTGAGAGAGTGAAGGAAGTGACAGGTATATCATATTCCAGAATGTATTCTCCCAGACATCTATGCCATTATTTCTCACTAACGACAGTCTAAGAATCGAAGTAAACATGGAAGGGTATCCTCTTCCAACTACCTAGTGATAAAATAACCATTCGCAGCAAAAGGGGTATTTCCAACTCCAGCTCCATCTAATGGAGACCTAACGCCAATTTTATGAAAAGGAACTTTCAAGATCTGTCTCTGTGCAGTCATCCTGATAGACTGCCCGCCACTTGTTTCAGGTCGAGGACTCATTCGTGGAATGGCGTCAGGATGCCACGCCGGATGGTCCAAGACGTTCTCTGTAAACATAATGTCATTCATTTCAGCAAGCATTACCGTCTCAGCAGCTGCTTCGTCTCTGGCTTGCAATCCTCTGTGTAATGCATCGCGTTGCAGGGGGTCGTCTGGGCGGATTAGTCCCAAGATACGAATCTCGATGACTCTCCGTTCGGGAGACAATTCCTCGTAATCGCGCGTCAGACGGACAATGATATTTTTTTTTGTTAGCGTCCGAGCCCCTGCTGGTAAGGCTGAAATAACAGCTTGGTACCATGTCTCATCGCCAGACTTGGAATATTCCATAGTGGGCTGCTTCAAGAATCGGGCCCAGCCTAGATAGAACCCCGATAGACTTTGTGCCACGTTTGAAGGGAGACCAGTTACTGCCATACCAGGCATATTGAATTGCTCGATCCCAACCCTTGCTGTCTCTGTGTTTGCAATGTAACGTAGAGGGAAAGGTCCCTGAGGGCCAGCTTCAAGTATGGCGTCTCCCGTAACTGGTTCAAATGCCGCTTGATGTCTAGTTTGGTTGTCGTTCATATCTGCACCTCCCTCGGACGGCTTCATGGCGCTAACAGCAGCTGCCGTAGCCGTTTGAGTTACCCATGCAGGCATAAATTTCTTTACTCGACCCTGTACGACAGTCGCAACAGGGCCAACCACTCGCCCTGCAGTATTCCGTGCATAAGTTCCAAAAGCTATCACACCAAGCTCAATTGGAAGCGTAGTCAGACTCGCACCTCGTATCGAGCCTGGACTGGTGGATGCGGATATGATTCTGAAGACAGGACTCGGGCAAAGCACTTTCTTCTTATCCCCCAAGCAAAGGACCAGTTGGAAATATCCGTCTTCAGCCTCCTCAGGAATGCGTACAACAGCTGTCTCTCGAAGAAGGTGGTACTGCTGGATGTTTCTTTTGGGCTTCTTTCGGAAACTCGCAATATCCCTCTGCCATGCTCGTTCATCGGTTGCTTTCAATTGATCTGAACCTACACTCAGTGAAGGGGTTACATTAATCCAATTACCATTCTTGCCCATAAAGGCTTTTGCACGCATTCCGGTCTTGCCACTCCATCCTTTACTTTGTAGCCATATCGTACGATTGGGAGATAGAGGTCGGTCGGAGAAGATAGATATTGCGAGTGTCGTGTTCGCTCCTTGGTAGAAGACGAGTCCATGAGAATGGCGTAGTATGGAGAGATGTTTGGTGCTCTCTACTGGATGTATTATGAGACCACCTGCGAAATGTCGGGCTTCGCGGAATGCTTCTTGTATGAATGAGGAGTTGGATGACTGCGAAGACTGTATTGACTCTGTTGTGGAGATGGGAGATGCGCTCCTTGAGGATCGAATTGTGGAAGGAGATAGGCGGTTCAGAGGGGATGGACCACGAGAGACCGTCTCTATGCTGGCCGGACTGTAGTATGTCTGCGAGTCTATGATATTGATGTTGTTGTGTACAGAAGTATTCAGGAAAAAATCTTGGCGAGCTGGAGCAGTTGTGTATAGTATAGGCGGTGGAGGTAGAGGAGGAGGGGTTTGAAGACGACTCTGCTTCAGTCGCTCGAATTCTTCGAAGTTTATCGGCGACGGAGCGTTTTGGTTCCTTGGGGGCGCTGTTCTAGGTCTTTCTGCGTGGATTGGCTTCCTGGCTACACGAAAGTTGTTGGGTTCAATAGTGTTGTGGTTTCGAGATGAATTCCAGTCAAATTCGTGGTAAGGGGGTGGAGGAGCTGAAGGATCCATCTTCTAGGTCTTAGCTTTGCCTGTTAAAGTCGGATCTTCGACTGGCGATGTGTTCTGATTCTACTTGTAGTTTCATCTTGAAGCAAGGTCTTGAATCGCCAACGAGATCATTCAAGAGATCTCTTTCTCGTATTGTTGGTGAATGAGATTATCAAACCAGGGGTGTTTCTTGGGAGTCCTCGGCTGTAGCCTCGTGGTAGGTACAGTACAGTAGTAGCCTTGCTTGGGTAAGGTATTCAGAATGACTTCCACGCTGCACTGCACTGCACCGAACCTCTCCCTTTCTTTGCTACTATTCATATCAATCGGGGATCATTGATGCCAATAAATAACGCCAGAACATGATGATTTTCGTGGCTTCTAGCTGACCTGACCAGCGTTCAAGTAGGGTGGGCGTCGTGATTCGATTGATCCTGCCTGGTAAGATTGTCCATTGTTTACGAAATAAAAGTGCAACGGAATTCTGATTGAAGAGGATTTGAGTCGGCTTGATTGCCCGATGATGGTCCAGTACATACATAATGTTCTTTTCTGCGGCTGGAACTTCAAGACAGGAAGATGTTTTCTTCGATCTCGTCAGTTGTTCGTTCCGCACAGCGTGAGACAAACGGCCAGCGGCGGAAATAATCTTCGAGCCAAGTTCAGTGGCTGGCTTCGCAGTTTTTTATCGACCTCTATTCTGCTCAACATCGTACAAAAGCAGATGTAGAAGCAGAAGCGCAAGGAGCCAGAATTCTACTTGATTGTCTCTTCTCTTCCTCTTCTTATATAGGCTAATTGGCAGGTGACCTCGTCTTCATCCTCAGCTTCATCCTTGTTGACTTCAACACTGTTATCACCAGACAGTGACAGAGTCAGAGAGAAGGGACCTTTTGCTACGAAAGGACAATCTGGCGACTTGTTCATCCAAAAGCCAGCTATTTTCCGAATTTCAACTCCTTTACCTCCCTCCGTTCGCTACCAAGCTACCCCATCATCTTTTGTTTCTCTTAGTCCGCCTGCGAGATTATGAGCAAGTTTGTTCCTCGCCAAGGTCGTGCATGTAGCCTTGCCATCTTGGCATATCAAGCCTCACGAGCAAGTTTCCCAAGCCGACAGGCTGAATTGTACTATTATTGGTCAATCGTGTTTATTTCACGCAGTCAGAGCCTCGTCTGACATGAACGTGAAGCGAATGCGTATTGAGCTGTCACTGGATTGGATATTGGTAGCGGGCTGGGAGCACCATGCAGCAAAGGATCAAGGGTCCGGAATCTTCTTACTCAATTAAAGTACAATTTTGAGCACCAAAAATCACTTAAAAAAGGTTTGCCGCGTCGAGGATGGCGGGGTGACTAGGAGAATGAATGAACGGAATCTTATCACTCAGATGGACCATGCATAACAGGTGCTAGGGGTCCAATATTGTAGTTCAGCCTAGCTCTTGCCTTGACAGCTTGTCACATATAAGAGCTTGAAGCTCCCGCATTCTTCTTGCCATAGAAGGAAGCCGGACTCACCGGGTCCAGACAGTCACCTGCTTTTCACATTCCCACAATCTCAATACTAAAGCAAGACAAGCTTCGAGATGTTCGCCAACTCTATTGCTCCGGCTCTTTGCTTCGCCACATTGGCTGCAGCTCATTTCACAGTCGAATACCCTGAGATGCGTGGTGACTCGTTCGCAGAGGGGGCGTCTCAATACGTCTATCCATGTAAGTGACGTCCTACCTGCAATTTTGGACCTCTCTAATATCGACTTCCATAGGTGCTGGTGTCAATCAAACAGCCGAGACAAACAGAACATTATGGCCTTTGGATGGTGGTTCCGTCAAGTTGGAACTGCACCATAAATGGGTTTACCTGTTCATGAACCTCGGTCTTGGGGCTGAGTACCCGTCATTCAACATTTCCCTCACCCCATCTCTTCTCAATCAGACTGGAAATGGAACTCTCTGCATCCCAAAAGTGCCGCTACCAGCCAACATCAAGCCCACCGAGGGACAGCAGGCAAGTATTCAGATTGTGACCGGTGGTGCAAATGGTGTTGCTCTTTACAACGTAAGTCTGGTCAATGCCACCCACATGGTCTCCTGCTTCTCGAGTGTTTTAGATATTTGCGTTTGCAATACCATATTCAGCTTGCTTTACATCTAATAACCCATTTCAGTGTGCCGATATCACTTTCAGCAGCAACGCGACATCTCTCTCTGGCGCCGCCTGTGAGAACTCCCCCGGTGTTTCAGTCGCTGTCGTCTCAGCCAGCAGCACCACATCGACCGCAACAAATACTACCAGCGAACCTGCAGAGTCCAGCAAAGAATCATCAGCAGGTGCTGCATACTCCAGTTCTATGATGGCTACCGGGGTTGTTGCTGGTCTCGGCGCCCTTGTTATTAGTTGGCTGTTGTAGATACTCTGATCATATCGACGAAACTCTTTATACTTAATAATGTAACGGAAATACAACATTTCGAACCGATGTTCTTGTTTTCTGTATTTTTTTGGAGCGGTACTAGCGTATATGCCTGGCTCCTTGCATTGTACGCTCTGCTCCAAGTCTCTCCATATGTCCATCCTCATCTACCTCAATTTAAGATGTTAAGGTATGTCGACGATGACTCGAAAATCGCCAATAGTGAATTGTGCCACGAGATTGCCTTATCTGGGCAATCTGGCTCCGCTACCCAATCCATGCTATGATACGGCGTATTATATACAGCTATCTATAGCATCGTCCACCCTGGGAGTCCTAGAAGGAAACCACTTGGGTCTGAAGTCGAAGGCGCTATCCAAATATGGTAGAAAAGCACATTCGTTTAGTGTTCAAAGTTGCCATCCATGGCTGTACTGTCTTCTGCCCATCGCACTTGCCCGTTTTGTAAAACACTTGGCAGCTTCTAGTTCCAGACTCGCTGCACCAGCCAACTCGAATGAGTAAATCTGATGTAGTGCGCGACAGAAGACTGAAGCTCGTCTCTTGAGGTGGAGTGTAAGCTAGGCGTTACTGCGTCCAGGTTTTGAACTCATTTCCGCCATCACATCATTTTCTCACCAATACAGTTCAAGCGCAGAGGTAGTAGTAGCCAATTATTGCTCATCCACTTCCATCCATGCAAAGACAAGACACACCCCACCAAGTACCCATGGTTTACCTCCTTACTCAATGACAAAAACACTTCTGACAAGAATGATAAGGTACGCCGTATCCTCAATCGCAAAGCCATCCGGAGAGCTGCCCGCAAATCTACCCGCAAAGTTCATCATGTAGTAGGAGGTGGGATAACTTGGCCAGGCAAGTGCATCGGAATTGGTCACCGTATACGGCAGCATCGTCAGTCTACTGTTTCTACGCTGCACTTTACATAAGGCCGGAACTAATGCCGTGATCTGTGGGTGCAGAAAAGCTCAGCAGAACTGAATCCAGGCTTCTGAAGCTCTTGCTTGCTCACTGCAAGAAAGGGAGTCTTGAGAATTCTGGAGACGAAGCAGTCAAGGACAATGCAGCCGAAGACGAGGAGGGTGCGAAGGAAGATGTCTCAGAGAAAAGTCATGAGAGTGAGTGCTCGACTCGTGCTGTGATTTCTTTGATTTTTCGACTGTTGCCTTTGAATTGATAAGTGACGATATCTGCAGTGTATACTCAGCTGAGTCAGCTCACGAATCACACTGCTCGAAATAAACTCAGGCGGAAGGACTGGAAGTGGTAAGGATTGTGACGGGACTTTTGAGCAGACTGCATGGGTGGTATTGAAATCGGCTATAATTTTAATTATAGACTGAGATTCTCTGCGATAGGGCGGTTTTGAATTGCGAATGAATATGAGGTAGAGGTGAATAAGTATGTTTAAATAGAGTATTCGTAACGAGGCTAAGGAAATTCGTCTCGGGTCAAGCAAATCACATCATCACTTCTACGTTCAAAGCTGCGAATGTCTCCGACAGGAAATATCAATGTGGGTATTCAAGTCATTCAGTTGATACTTTTCATATCATGCGGTGGTAAATCACACTTGATTATCCTTACGGTTTGCTAAGCTCGCCGATCATCTTGGCCGAAAGGAGATCAAATCCGAGGACTTGGAGATACCAGAACAATTGGATGAAAATTTGGACAGATCGTTCTAGTCGTAGAGGAGGACTCCTTCAAGGAGATAAACTTTCAATTAACTCTTAAGACCGAATTGAGGAAGTACTGAAGGTTTAATACTGCTTCGACCAGATACAAGATGGGAGATGAAGACCTGGAGGTATGAGTCTCGAGACTGGGGTGATTCGGTTGAAGACGTCAATTTTTGGAATATATGTGAATTCTAATCCTGCATTTAAAGCCAAGAACTTGATATATCTCGCTTAATCATAAGTGGCATAAACACAGCATGTCACGTGTAACTGTGATCGTAAACCGGATGATATTGGCATATTAAAGGCCAATCTTACATTGGTTTGGGTGTACAGTTAATTTGATAGCGGCCAAGTCATACATTACATACCACCACGTGAGACTTTCTCTCTGATAGAAGGCAATCCACATAAAGCGAGTGAGCATTGTCATATCGTCATGCAGATTACTGTCATATTCTCAAGTGTTTCGGCTGGTGAGCGTATCAATTGCGCACTAACCTCGGCCAGTATACAACAAATTTCGTCGGATCCTATTGATGAGCTGGCTGTTACACAGAGTGACACCGCAGGTGGCACATACTTTCCCCTTGATCTTACGTAGATCTAAAAGCCTTGTCTACAGGTAAGTGGGATGAAACAGATCACTTGAGCTGGCCGAAGACGGCGCGGCAGTATACTGTGATTTGCAATCTAAGAACTTGCACATCTAACCATAAGGGGGCTGTCTGCCATTCCTTGAAAACAGTAAGTGGCTCTGCGCCAGTTCCACCACCTGTTTGGTCAATGGTATGGTTAACATTGTATAGCACCGAGTCGTGGCTAACTTTTGACCAAGATGCGACCCTCCATACAATAAGGGACCTTCAGTCTTTTCCGGGTCGTCTCATCAGCTCAATAATCCGAATCGCATCATTTTTCACGCAGGGGCTGTGCTGAGAGCCGACAAGTAAAGGTGGAGCTTTTCGTACTTCGATCCTTCGACTTCGATGGAGACCGAGGCCTGTCGATCATGTGGCGAACAAATATTCGTCGACGCATCGGAGTGCAGTTGTGGAGAGGACAATCCCCACGACTTTTCTCAACTTCCACCATCCCCAGAGCGAAAACCTGAGCTAGGTCCTGAACAAGAGTCAGATTCAGCAGCTGAGCCTGTGCCCGACTCACCTGGTCTCCCGAAAGACACTCTATCATGCGAATCGTGTTGCGAGCAAGTCTCAATCGAAGAATCAGAGTGCACCCTCTGTGGAGCGGGTAATCCATATTTCGTCTCCCCGCCAGACTCGCCTCCAGAGGAAGAGCCACACAACCCTCGAGGAGCTGATACACAAGATTGTAAGTCTTGTGGAGAGCAAATATCTGTAGATGCGTCGGAGTGTATCTGTGGAGAGATGAATCCGCATCTCGTATCGCCGCCTGAAACTTCTCCCGAGCCTGATCCGCCATCACCAGCGACAGAGCCCGAACGAACTCGAGACAGGTCTTCGACTCCATCGCCGGAAATGAGTCCTTAAAGAGACTAGCAAAATGATAAGAAGGAGAAGCAGAAGGAGGTGCACCCTGAGAAAGGTCACAGGTGAAAGGATATTCATGGTCGATCACAGCGGACCAATCTTTAGGAAAAGGACGTTGTAAGACGAACCCAGCTTTCTAATTGCATGACATTTCTCCTGGCTGAGATTGCTCCGATGGAAATGACACGACTACAGTAGAAAATGTTGGATGTTTTGAATGAATCAAATGTCATTGCCTGAACCATTGAGATTTCCTATATGAGATTGCCTTTGCGTAAAGTCTGAAGTTTTTGGGACGTTTGTAAGACGATGGCGTGAGCTGCTGCTCTGGGTATTTGTATTTGTTGAAAAGCGAGACGACAGACGACTAGTTCCCGTGAACGTGGGGCTACAAACTTCCTCATCTCCAAGGATCATTTAACTCGAATTAGTCCATACAGAATCGCGTGAAGCACGAAGTCAAAACCGCCAGATTCGCGTCACCCCATGCCCACAAACCCGGAAAGTAAGAATATTCTAGTGACATCGCGGGAATTAGGCTCTGCCGAGCGCTATATTTTGTCCCCACAGAGGTTAAATCGACATATGAAATTTGGCTAGCTGTTCGAGTGGCATTAGACAGGCTAATAATGTCTGGAAGAATACATGATATATCACATGACCTTCATTCAGTAGTCGATCCTAGGCAAAGGCACCCTCAACAAAGCTACATATCACTGGTTTGCGATTCATCGCAAGATTATTATTCGATAATCCGGACTTCATGTAGGACCTGTATCTGAATCGAAAGCAAGGTCATGGATCGTCCACTTTATCTAATCAATTGTTATGACTCTCCGTTTTCCCAATGAGTCCCATCTCATACCGACACTTCCTGAGTATCGACATCTCTATCACCAGGCCGGGTCCGAAAGATGTCGCTACGACCTGGTACGTGAAAGATGTTAGCGAGTACTCCAAATTTGTCTTGGGCATGAGCAAGACAGTCTAAGGACAGATATGGGGAAAAGGAAAGAAGATCTAAGTCTCACCTGATCGCGTCCCCTCCCCATATTCCGCAGCCTATCCAAGACTATTAGAACTGACGGACTGGATGAGTTTCCTTGTTTCCTATAGATTTCGCGAGTTGCCCTCAATTGGTCATCATTTAGTTGCAGCAATTGTTTAGCACCATCAATAATAGCCTCGCCGCCCGTATGCAATGCCCAGTCAAAGTCCGTCGTTTCCAGATCCTCCCTCCCGAATCTTTCTCTGACTTCTCGTAATAATGACTGAAACATCGGCATGATAGCAGGAACTGTGAGCTTAGGGACATCCCGAGCCAACTTGGCGCGGAAGCCTAAGACGATCAGCTAGCCGTTCTGACTTCTACCACGAAAAGGAGTCACGGTACCTTCTGGATCAACATAGAAGCTCAAGTGTTGCGACGTGGAGGGTAACGTTGCGGTTCCCCAGTCTAGAATTTCGAATAGTGGCTCCGTCTCGGTCCCCAGCCCAAGGTCATTGCATAAAACAAAAGCAGCAGCTCCATCACTGAACAGAGCACCCGATATACCAACAGAACTTGGATCGATACATGCTGCGGCTTCAGATAACTCGATCCGCAGACCCGGGGTACAAAGCTCGCAGGCGAACGCCAGAATACGTGCTGGCCTCCCCTGCATCGACGCACCGCCGGCAAGCTGCGCTGCTGCCCTCATAATAGCTAGCCCTCCAGCACATCCGACTCCATGAAGCAGCGTACGGTCCACAGTGGGTGCCAGGCCCAACTTCTGATTTACTAGCAAATCGTAGCCCGGGTTCGACGCGTTGGTGCAAGTAACTCCAATCGTATGGGTGATATCGAGGTACTGCCCTCCCCATTCTTTCAGTGCCTTTCTGCAAGCCTGTACAGCCAGATCGACTCCAGCTCTACGGAAGAAATGATCGATGTCGCTAATGGTGGGTGGGTCAATGTGACATGAGAACCCGCTTTCATACAAGCTGATTGACGAGCGCGACTCAATTCCAGTGCTTCTAGTGATCTGCAAGAGCTTCTTCAGTCTGTTTACGCGCGTTGGTTAGCGGTGGCCGCATTGCTTGTCAGTTCCAGTTTCTTCCTACCCAGGACTCTCGATATCGTAAAATCTATTTGCGAACTCCTCCAAGTTGTCGGGAGTAAGCGAGTATGGAGGATATTGAGAACCGAGACCTGTTATCCACAGGCTTGCACCATCTGCAGTGGACTTATCGTTCTTGCCAGCCATATTTGCAAGTTATCTTTCACGACATAAATATCCAATATGAGAGTAAGGTAATGGAAGAGATTTTGCCACCACCAGAATGCTCCTTCTCGGCCCGTGCGTAATTGAGGCAGGGTTGTGGTAACGCGGGTGCACTTGCTTACACGATCCCGAGCTCGAGATTGGTCATAGATATTGAGTCGGGACTCAGTCGCCAAGGATACAAGACAGGAAATTTGTTGCGAAACAATTGAATCTGTGCATCGGTAATGCCGAACAAACATATCTCGGAGAAGCAGCACTTTGAATAGGACTGTCGGGTGTTTGTGAACAACGAATTCTCGCTTGTCATGAAAACAATACCTAGGTACCTAGCGCCTGGTGGACTGTATTATCCGCACACCAAAAACGAGACGTGTAAGAGCATAGTAATGAACTAGTGATCAAAGATGCGGATGAAACGAAACAAATTCTATGAGATAATATCGCTCTCTACAAATAAAACAGTACTACTTTTGAGAGAGTTTTGCTTCTTGACTTATCCTATAGCTTTGCGTTCAAAAAGGGGCCTCTCATCGATTTCCTGCGTTTTCGCCTGTTTTGCGAGCGGATAATACTGCCAACCGGGAGCCTATGTACCTTTCCTAGTAGGCGAAAAGTCATTCGTCTTATTGGAACAGAAATTCGAGCTACATCGGACAAAGAAATGACTACTCAGGTAGCCAAATATATGATGGCAGATTCAGGCAAACTAGACAGCACTGGTACGAAAGACCATTCGAAAGGCGACCAAGCTCGTCAAGAGCCTAATAAAGCGGGCTATTTGTGAAATTAAAATGCGCCTGCCTGATAGACGACGGCGCAATTCTTGAAGGAAAAGGCAGAACTGCTTGACCTCAGTGCACTGATGCTTAAGCGTTCCTAGCCAGCCGCTTACATGGACTCCTCGTCATTTCGCGCATGAGGAACCTTAAGTAGGAACCTTGAGACATGTCCAGATATCGTATGACTTGAGATCGATATACGTTAGGTCTTACCAATCACTTCACCAATCAACTGGGAGGTGTGGCGTAAGAATTCTCGCTTCATAATCCACGGAAACCTAGAAACAAAGGATAAATCATGTCATTCATCCTCCTCATCCTTCAATCAAGAACCCAGCCAGTTTCTCAAAGCCATCGGACTCATCATGTTCGATGCTCTAATGCCTTAGATATACTGACTTCATTGCGAGAAAGGTGAAGAGCGATATGGCTGTATGATTAGGACAGATGAGGAGATAAAATTCATCCTTCTTTGCCAGTTCTGCGTCTCGATTCTCTCGTCAGTATCGAGATGAGAAATTGGATTCAAAGGAGGACTTAAGCGGAGAGACCACTTGTTCATAGATTATGAGATCAGGATATTTCTATAAGCTTCATCAGCTTGCGAAGATGAAGCTTGTAGCGGAAGCAAGATACAAGACCATGATGAGAGATGGGTCCAAGACAGTTCGAATGCGTCCTTGTCCTTGAGCAGATGAGGAAGTGCGCCAGAAGAGTCGACGCAAAAGATCAAGATCAAATTTTTTAGGGTCTACAGAGTTTCAAAACAGCAAAACTCAATCAGAAGCCCACACTCGGATGCGTGTGAGGTTCTGATTTACAAACGTAACTCAATACGTTTTTTTCGGATCTCGGTTGGGTTCGTTTTTTTGGCGTTAGTTGTTGATTGACGAGTTATCGTCGGTAGACCATCGAACCAGCTTGACCTGAACCACGTCGACGTGGTCGCTAGCTGGTGATGGGAGGTTATCGCTTAGTTCGTTCTATAGCATGGTCAAAGCTGACGAACTGCCGGATAAGAAACGAGGAAAAGCTGTCTCTGTTTCAGGACAATAATCGTACCAATGCATTTGTACATGTACAGCCATGGTAGCTTGTCAGCGAAGAGCCTCAAATACGACGAGTAAAGCTAACTAGTCTTGTCAATTTTGGCCAGCGGTGCGTCGTAGAGAGCTTGTCGGCCCTGTCTTTGGCTTTTAGAGATTAGATCTGGGGACTCTCCATCGTCCACTAGTCTGCCTGCCTCTACGTACAGCACGACGACTGCTTTGCTCTTGATGAGGGGTACGACGACGAGCAGCGCTCTGGGGAGTACTCAGAGTAGTCCTTAATACTTGTCTGCAGTGGCGGGACGTCTGTTTGGCGGAGTAGGAGGTGGAGTCTATTGGGTGGCGGGTATCGCTATCATAGCTGTGCTTGATACATTTTTCCTGATTCCTTTCGGCCTTTGTATTGTCGGGGTTGTATCTTCAAATGAAGAGGAGTAATGAGCAAGTAATGAAGAGTGCAAGTTGACGCTCAGGTCAAATTGGGAATGAGTTTGCGAGAGCTTCTGATGTGTTGTATGTTATGCCGTCTGCTTAGTACACTGCATGTTGATAGCTTTTTAGACTTGGTTCATGAAAGAGTGGGGAGTTATTTCCCTAAATGGTTATCAAATGATGCCCACGCGAATCAGGAGGATAGATCAGATTAATAACATCGTAGCCAAGACCAACCTGGATTATCGTAGAGGCGCAGGGTGACCATTCGAGCAATGTGTAGTTTTCGATCACAAATCATACATGCGGAATGTCATACTTAAACTGCCCTGTAGATATGAAAAAGTTGGTATAGAAACGAGCGAAATACCCGTCTCAGCCAGCGCAGCCCGCTCAAAAACACCGAAGAGGTCGAGGTCCACAAGCGAGATGAGTCAACACAACGAGCGGACAACAATGCACAATGCAGACCATGCCTGCTCCATCCAACCAACTTCTCGTACCTCGCGTACCAATACCTCCGATGCAAAGCAAATACCACCTAATTCCTCCGATATCCGCTGCCAGGGCTACAGACAAAAACAAACAAATTTACAGTACGATCTTTCATGACATCGCCATGACAAAGACCCGTCTTTCCGTTGAGAGGTGACTGGGCGTGGGAGTGGAGTCAGAGTTGACATCTACTGTAGTGCGAGGTACAAGTCAGGGGCAGTCAGACGCCGGCGTGGAAATTCTCTTCTAGCTTGTGCAAGCATATGTCGGTCGGCATAAAATGTTATGCAGGGGGGCTGTTAGTGCGAGGCAGGAACGGGTGGGTTTCTGCACTCACCACACGAGCCACTGTGCCGCACCTGGAGCCTTATGGGAATGTCATTGGTGCTGAAGAATGCGCCGGCTCAATGAATGTTGCTCAGGCTTCAGGAAAGAAGAGAGGGATTGGTGGAACTGATTGATGGGTTTGGGTCTCTATGTTTCTGGAAGCTCATGGATGGGAGTACTCGTACGAAGCTTATTGCTCCAAGCATTGCTTTACAGGAGGTGGAAGAAGACTGGTATTGCGCTTTCAGGAGAAATTGATTCGTGATGGTTGAGTGTCTTGAGTGTCTGAACCAGAACCCCTTTGATGGCGGACGGGGATTGCCGGATAAATCGGCTCCGAGTTTCTTCCAAACTCGCTGGCAGGTAGAGAATCCGGCCGTTAACCTGAAATTATCCGATAGGAGTTGGCATCAAATACGACATTCCGGACTCAAGTCGGCGTTATTGCGAGAATGTAATCCGTCTTTTCTGAGAATAAGCTCGGAAGGTAAACGGACCTTGACGCACGAGGCTGAAGCCATTCCCGTAGAAAATCGACGCTTGTTTATCGATAGCAACGATTTCCCTCCTTACAAGTGCTTTTGCCCTTCGTAGTTAATATGAAGCTTAAAATATTGGCGTTTGTTTTTGCAGTATACGAGAACTTGGGAAGAGACTATTGATTATCCGATGTTAATTTGTTACTGGGGACCCTAGGAGGGCAAGGGAGCCAAGTGTCATGTGACTCGTGTCGAATTAAGCAATACGGGAATGTCTCATGTTTGAGCCTCATCCGATTGATATCCACATAATAGCAACACCGGAAGACACGTACCGGCAGCCTTATCAGATACATGCCGTTCAAATAAGTATAAGTCGCAGCCAGAACTGTAAAACTGGAAATTACAATCCAGATTCGTCCGTGGAGGAAGATCGTAATTTCGTGAGTCTTCTGCTTTCTGTTACTGACTTTCCTACTGAGTTTCTGCCAGGTTGAGGGAATGGACTGCGTAGTGGATATCGGCAGTGGCGGAAGACAGGAGAAGGGCAGACAGGAGACAGCGAGACAACGAGACAACGAGACAACAACGAAGAAAAAGATCGATGATCTTCCAGGTTCCATCTCGTATTGTCTTGAGTAGTGAGTGGGGCGTGACTGGCATCTTTAGCCTAGAAAGCCAGGTAGTGGTGCAGTAGCTTCTCATCGCAGCAGCGTGCTTCGTAAAACCCTGCAACGGCGACCCAATGACAGAAATATCTTGATCTGCTGCTAGGCTATTGCTTGGTAGTGAGCTGTTAGTGAGCTATTGGTAAGGGGCAGAATCTTCTTGTTGGGATTCCTGGAATAGAAGCCGGCTTGGCTAATGGGATCTGAAGATCTCGATTGACGGACGGCTCTGGAAATTGAGAATAACATCGAGGTTCGGAGAAGACCGTGCTCTCATCTTAACTGTAGCTCAACTTTGTTTCTTTTTCCAAATGGAAATATTTCAAGCTGCGCCGATACGACAGTAGCTGGTGGTACTGTCGTGAAGAATGCTGCCAGATTTGAAGCATCACAATTGCCCCTCGTGGTTGGTTCCCTGCTTTTGCCCCATCTTGGAGCCGGTCTCCGAGATGGGTCTCATCCGAAAGCACGAAACGAACGGTCTTGCCGGTCGTCTGATAGCGGATGATAGGTAGTCAGGAACTCCCGCCTTCACGATTCACGCAAAGACGGTAGGAGGCGCGGCCTCAGGGGGAACTGACGATCATTAATCAAGCCTAAGGGAGTAATCAACTCGTATGCCCGCCCTTGGTTCAGTCAAGTTGAGTGGTTGCTAGGCTACGCCGATTGTTGATTACCTAGGTCGGTACTCTAAGGTATGTTCTATCTAGTCTTGATGAAGGCTTCGGTGCGAATGTCGGCACGATGTGAAGGATGTGAAGGATGTGACGAGAATAGAAAGCAGGGCGGCGATGACGATGATGTGCGGGATAGTGGGGTCGACCAATGCTTGGCTTTTCACAGGGCGGGCAGGGCAGGGCAGGGCAGGGACCCTCGCTTGGAGCACTGAGCACTGAGCACACTCCCGTGTTCGGTCCACGCGGTCCACATATATCTAAGGTACAGGTAAGTACCTAGGTAGGTAGGTTGATACCACAACCACCTCACAGTACAGTACAGTACAGTACAGTACAGTACAGTACCTACCTACCTACCTACCTTGTCCCTTCCTGGCTCGACGGGATGACTTCCATTTGTTGGCCCACTCGGCCCAGCAAAGCCACGGCCGCGGGGAGTAAGTAGTAAGGTATCTACTGAGTACAATATAGTAAGGTATCTAAGGTATCGCTTATCACACTTTTCCTTGCTTTGCCTCCTCGTATCGTATCGTATCGTGCATGTTGCAGTATCTACCTACCTACTCTCGCTACTGTACCTGGTTCTGTATGGACCGACACATGCTGATATTGGTGCCTGATCGTGATCTCATTGGACCGTTCATCGCTTTCATCTCATCTCTTCTTATCTCGTATCGTGGGGAATAGGAAGAAGCAAGTGTACCTAGGCACGCAAGAGACGGCGATGGTTGTATGGATGGACTCATTCTCCTCTCCTCTCCTCTCCTCTCCTCTCCTCTCCTCTCCTCTCCTCTCCTC
>JACBAH010007051.1:0-19666 GCA_014282315.1 Neospermospora avenae | reverse complement strand
GCCGAATCTACGCCAGTCCCACCCCCAACTCTTCGCCAACGTCCTTCGAAATCAAGAGCTGAATTACAGCATAATAATAGTGGACGGAGGCTTTCTGTTTTCAAGCTCGAGGAGAATGTATCGAATTCTGAAGAGGAAACCCGCAGGGAGTCCATTTCGTCAAGGGGTTCTTGGATGAGGAGATTGTCAACGAGACCCAATTCTCACAATAACAGCCTGAGATCTAGCGTTGGGCCAGATTCGCCATCAATAAACTTATCACTTAGCTCAGCAATTCCTATTTTGAGTAATCCAGGAAATGTTCCAGCTCAATTGCCTCCAAATAAGCTTGTGAAGAGGGGTACATCTGGAAGAGCTTCAAGCGGACCGGTTTCCAGGACTGGGTCTAGGTCACAAATACCGACACTGAGACGGCCTGCAACAAGTCACCAACGTTCTGTTACTCTACAGCAGCAATTCAGAGACGATTCCGGCAAAAGGTCAGAGCTGATACACCCTGATTCGTCACCTCGACTGCTTGTTACACCAAGCAGACATGGTTCACCTGCCTCTCGACACGCATGGCGTCTTTACTTCGAGTCTCGGCCCACGAAATTATCAAACGAAAAATTATCTGGTCGACTGAGCGACGGAGGCATACCAGAATCACAATCAACCTCAAGAAGGATCATTTTAGATGACTCAGCAAGGCCAACATTGGTGAAGCCGGATTCCATCATGATTTCAAGCAGCGCTGCGGTCTACTATGATGAGAGTTTCGAGCTTGACGATGACGACTTTGATGGAGTAGGAGATGTGCCGTTACCTTCTACAGAGGTAGTGGATGAACCGCAAAAGCGTGCTCGCCGAACATTGTCCATGCATTTCAGCTCACCCAGCTCATGGATACAAAGGTCGGCCAGCTTGCGAGGCCAACAACGAGGAGAAGCCAAAAGCGGGGGCAAGCGGTATTCTTCAGCGCCTGTGTCCACGATGCCTGGTCGAAACATATCCACGGCACATGGTTCTACAACTAGCAGGCATCGTCCTATCATAGACCCAAATGTCTTCCAGCGCTCCCCTGTATCACCGACAGAGGAAGTTTCTCTCAGCGACCCATTCGCCATGAGCTTTGCTAGACGGACCCGCAACAGCTCTTCTCCATTACCGCCGCTCACTAGACTGTCCTCCTTTAATGTAGACCTAGCTCGACTCGGATTGTCCTCGTCTTCCTCATCAGCTCCTCGTCGGAGTCCAAGCTCACCTGTTGTACACACTAACACGACATCTGTGCCTTCTACGGGACATGCTTCACCAGCATCTATATCATTCGTTGGTTCTGCTAATTCAAAAGCTCCACGAACCTCAGAACTGACAGATCGTGCCTCCACACTTATTGGATCAGACAATGATATGAAAGGGTTTGTGTCGGGTGACGAAGATGACATGGATTTCCAAAGCGAGACAGTCTTTGATTCTTTAAGATCAGGAGCGACTGGTAGCCTTCGATCACACAATGCACCACTTGAGTCCATGTTCGACGAATCCCCGCCGAGCTTGAACGGACATTCTAAGAACAAGAGACTCTCAATTCACGAAATGCTAGCAAACGGAGGATTCCAGGAGGGACATAACAAGATTGTGGAAGAAGATGAAGGAATGTCTACGCCTGTCAAAGGAGGTAGATCATCTCAGGAGGATAACTTCCAGACACCAGTTCGGATCAGGACGGACTCCGAGCGTGCATTTCCTTCTTCTCCCCCAAGCTTCTGTCTTGCTACTAAAGACTTTAGCCGCCTATCTTTGGATGACGAAGAAGAGGATGAGGACTGGACAAGGGATGATGAGAACATTGTTGTCAGCGGCCAGCTTTCGCCGCCCTCAAACTCCCTCAATGCTAGACGGGTGAGCTCCAACTTCAGAGCAGCACTCGCAGACTTGACCTGTAGTGGATCGGCCAATGGGAATGGCCTTGCCAGTGGCGAACGGCCGAAAAGCAATGTTTTCGATTGGTCAGAGCCCTCGACAGAGAAGGTTGACCTTATGGGCAACTTTCCCAGGCCAAAGACTGCCCACGTCAAGCAGATTGTGGATGGAAGAGGTGGACGCGCCATTGGCCGGCGAGGACCAAGTCCAATGCACATCCGCAGTCAGAGCGTGCCAGTGGTGCCCGATGTTGCTGGACAGCGCGATCATTCCAAGTTGGCGCCAAAATTTGGAACGTGGGGCTTGGGCGGCAAGGGTGTAAGTGAAGACTGGGACGGAGACTTCGATTTTGAAACCAATGATGCGGACGGCGGAGACGAAGGGGATGTAATCATGGAAAACAGTGGCATGCTGGTTCCGCCAGCTATTCAGGCAAGTCAAGCGAGTGTTGTTGGGCACGTTGGACAGATACGAGAGGTGTGCCTGCTAGTTGAGGACCTGAAGCGTCTACGACTACTAGCTCGGGAGAAGGGTTTGCTAAATGGTCCATCCGCGACTCTTTGGAAAGAGGCAGAGGGGATAATTGCCCTTGCAGTTCCTGACGACGAAGAATCTTCTCTTTCCTCAAATGCACCTTCACCTACGTCGGTCGTTTTCGAGGAAGAGGTGTCGGAGGATGACGATTATCACGAGAGCGGGCCTGATGCCGAGGACCTGGAAGTATCTGAAGCCCCCTTTGAGGTTCTCAATCGTCATGGTCGACCCACCGGCTTCGTATACGATGGTAGTACTGTTCGCCGGCGCTCTGTGTTCTCGCCCGGAGACGACATCTTTGGGGCAGGGCTAATGAATAGTCCACCCGTGAGAGATCATCTCCGACCGCCCTCGACATCACCACGCCACTCGAGTATGAAGAGTGCTTCCGATGTAGCTCGCTCGGTTATGGAAACCATGCACCAGCACCGATCAACTTCGGACCCCTTGCTTCAGAATTTGGCGAGCCAATCTCCCAATAAGATGCCTTTCGACACGACCAGTCTTCGTGATCTTGTTCACCGCGCTAGCGTTCTCAGTCGTACCTTGGCTGACTTGATCCGGAAAGCGGATGGTCCATCCCACAGTCCCGAGACAAGTCCTCATCGCGAATCGAGTCCAGCATTCACAAGGGTTTTCACTGATCCAAGTGTAAGCCCGCCCAAGAATCTTCTTCGAAGTCACAGCAATAATTCGATTATTAGCGGCTCGATTGATGGGTCTCCGACGCGTAGCCTGGGCCAGCGAATGCATATGATGACCGTTGTCTAAACGGTTCTTTCGTCCGATAGAGATCGCTCAATGTCCTGGTATTTTACAGGCCACGCTCGATTAATCGCTTTTCTTTTCTTGCATAAGCGACGGCTTTTGTTTTTGCTCCGGCATCAAGCGTTTCTCTTCTTTAATACCTGTGCGCCTCTATCATAGACTTGGGAGGCTAAATCGCTAGCCGTTGCAGCGATTATTGCATCTGAATTCCAAAAGATCATATAGCTTCACGTTGATGCTGTTCTCATGTTTCCAATGGAGGAAAAGAATGGATAGTCTTCGGAAAGAGGACGACTAAAGTGCGTTAATGTTTGCATGAACTGGGATTTCTTTTGTTCCTATGGTTTTCTTTACGTTTGGTGGCATGGGGCTTTTCACGTTCTCCGGGGGTTGCGATTACATGAAGGCACAAAAGTAACCATACATCAGCGATTGTTATTCTATTATAGAAGGAGAGGGAAAAGATGGTCGAGTGGTTAAGTCGGCCAGCTGTTTGTACGAAGTATAGTACCACTGTGTGTATTACTCCACCGCAGATGCCAAGGAGACATCTTTGCTGCTCGAGAATGACCTGGCTTTGTTCGCACGGGTTTAGTTCATAGAGAGGACATGTTCAATGTGGCACGAAATGGGTTGGGTCTGGAGGGGCCGAATTGGCAGAACCATGTCCCGCTTGCTTTGTTAGCTTGCGTGGCTGTTGCCTCTGTTTCTGATGAACGGGATGGAATTCTGAATGAGGCTCATGTTATATGTGAGACGGATGGCATCAATCCAGCGGAGGCGTTAAAGTAATGCTTCACTTACCACACACAATCCATGTCTTGGCCTCTTTGTTCCGTGAGACCGTGTGATCTGCATTCCCAGACCTGTTTGCAAATACAGTACAATTTCTATGCTATAGCAAATGACCTTTCATAAGATTTGGGGTACCAGATCCCAGACTTCAGGGAGACCAAAGCCCAGACTAATGTAGCGGAAAGGCTCGTCCCGCTTGACACTCACCTCTCACTTCTCCTTGTTGGTTCGTCGATATTGGACCTTCCTATTGGCCCCCGCTGTTGACATTCCAAGTTTCCAACCTCGCTACCGAAGATTCGAACGGTGCGAGAAGCTACTGCGCCTCCCCGCAAGGTGCCCACGAGGTAGCATTGTTGGCAAGTGCAGTCTTCTGTGGATCCTCCATCGCACGATACATCTGCTGAGCATCTCTTGGGATACCCCAATCGGATTTTGGTTGGTACCCCGAAAACTTTTGACGGCAGAGTTATCCTGGATATAGGCCGAATACATTTACCAAAGTTGTCTGAGAGCACATGACTCACCCCTCAATCACAAGCAACCCAAAGGTATGAATCGAACTGCGCTGAGTTCTCTTGGCTTTCCAGCTTTGCTCAGTTGAGAGGGAGGGAAGAGGACGCTATACTAAGGCGCGGGAGAGGAGCCAAGACGATCATGAGGATCGTGGGTATGACGTACATCAAAAAAAAATGATGAAGTCCCATTTCGAGTCACTACCAACAGCACTATGCACATCCCATGTCCATATCATTACTGCATTATTAGTTGTCAACTTTTACCAGCCAGTAACCGCTAGAAGATATCTAGTCCAAGACAGTTATTTAGCATCGGAAAGTATGCTTAGACAGTCAGTCGTTCACGTTATCCCCTTCCTATCACCGACGATGGTGGCTGATTCCTGAAGAGCGGGGTCCTGTCAAACGGATGCCAAGATTTATGAGCCATCTGAGCTTTTTCTTATGGTGGGGTGATACAGAAGCTTCCTGCTGTTAAGCTTGTTTTATTCCTTGACCATCTTCTTTTCTTTCTCTGCTTTTAAATTCTGATTTTGAATTATTCGTTGTGTGCTTATATCTGCTATCGTAAACTTGAAGACTGATATGAGTTTCCGCAATTTCTTTGTTTTGGGGACGGTCCTACTAGGTGTTGTGGAGGCGGCGACTTGCGACTTAAGGAATAGCTTGCCGGCGCCAGTGCTAGCCAGTGGGGTACGTAACGTGGAGTTCAGCTACTCTCATTTTAAAGTCTCAAGCTATTTCTGGAGACATGTCTCATGATTCCATTCCTATGCCCAAGACAAATTTGGAGATTGAGCGCTAATCTCGATTGCGTAGTGGGAACATAAGCTCATTGCGAGGAATCTCACAAAGCCTAGAAGTATCCAATTTGATAGCGAGGGAAATTTGTTAGTCATACAGCAAGGAGCTGGGTTGATTCACCTGTCTTTTGATGATGGCGGTAGTACTTGCTTGGACGTGGCGAAAAAGACTTTCTTGATCAACTCTACTGAAGTGTGTCAGGTTTAATGTTGTACAAAGATCTGCTTGAACTATAATAGCTGATAGTTGGTAGTTGAATCACGGGATTGCTCTTTCGAATGATGGAAAGACTATCTATGCCTCCTCGTCCAATTCGGTCTTTGCATGGACATATGATGCCGCTGCAGGGACGATTGGCGACACCAACACCACAGTTATTACGGGAATGGATAATGACGACCATACAACACGCACACTTCTCATGTCACAAAAGTCGCCCGGCACAATACTTGTAAGCAGAGGCAGTCAGTCCAATCTCGACTATTCCGCCGAAAGTCTTGACAGCGGACACTCACAACTTAAATCCTTCGACCTCAAGAACTTCATGTCCGAATCCGAACCATATGATTTCAACTCTGCAGGCGTTTTACTAGGCTGGGGTCTCCGCAACTCCGTTGGCCTCGCCGAGGAACCTCTCACAGGAGGAATTTACACCGTTGAGAATTCAGTAGATGAAATCAGGCGTCACGACGTAGACGTGCATCAAACAAATCCTGGAGAAGAAGTCAACTTTCACGGCTTCCTGAATGGATCGACCGAAAGTCAGGGAGGTAACTATGGATATCCGCTGTGCTACGCTCTATGGAACACTAGCATTCCCAATGCGGAGAACTTGACCGTAGGAGCTCAGTTCACGATGGACCAGAATGCTACCGTTGACGACAATTTCTGCGCTATAGAGCGAGTACCACCACGTTTGACCTTCGAAGCTCACGTTGCGCCTCTCGATATCATTTTCACTCCTAATGGGACGAAGGCCTATGTTTCGTTCCACGGAAGTTGGTACGTAGCCACCGACCCGAAAAACTCTACCTCATTCTACATTCCCTTCAAACTATTCAAGAAGTATCTAATAAGCCCACAGGGACAAATACATGCCTGCCGGCTACAAAGTCATCGCTCTCGATTTCGCCAACGGCTCCCCCGTCGAAAAAAGTACCAGCATGTCAGCCGCGCAAGACATTTTCTCCAACTCTGACACTAGCGTCTGTCCCGGTCGATGTTTCCGACCCGTTGGGTTAGCACTCGATGGAAAGGGCCGAATGTTCGTCTCCTCGGATTCGACAGGAGAGTTGTATGTCCTTGCTAAGACGGGAGCAACTGAGAGCGGATCGCTGACTACAAGTTCGGCCCCAGCGGCAACAACGAGTAAGACTAGTGGTGCCAGTAAGGCGGTCGTTTCGGGCGTGTTTCTGCTATTCGCTGTTGGTTTTGGGGCGGCTTTGATGTAGGCAAGGCTGGAGTCGTTGCCAGATTGGAAAGAATGCTTGGGAACGCAAAATGAATAGGCACGCAAATGTTTACGAATAAATTTGTTTAAGAACAAACTCACGACAATGTGATCACGTACAACAGAAAACCAAGTATCTGTTTTCCAAAGAATTCTCATCCACGATTCGGCTACATTTTGCTGTGGCATTCTTCACCAATTGGCCAGACAATCTGACGATAGCTGATTAAAACTATTTTTCAGTGAGATTTACTCTCCTTTCCAAAGTCACCCAATGTCATCAATACCTTTGACACCAGAAGTACCCAAATACAAGGCGAAATATGCTTTCAGGTTAGAATTCCAAAATGAAAACTATCTGGGATATCGCTACTCTCGCCGATATACACAAGTTCGTCTCAAATTATCTCATTCGTGAGATCTTGTTGGCCTCTGTATAAGGGATGTTGCAAGACATATTGCAGAATCAAATTCGGACAAACACTATCGCTTGCCACTTTCATAAGCCAGTCGCTCGCCAAGATATCCTACCTATCAGTTGCACATCCCATGGCCAACACTATCATGCTATGAGGGATCTCAATTTAACGACTTTTAGATAACCTAGTATTGTGATCCGCGCTCAAGCTTGAGGCAGGCCTAATGCTGCTCGCGCGAATTGTGTTTACTTTACAGCCCCTTCTCCTAGCTTACGCAAGCGAGATTTGGGATCCACTTTTCCAAAAAGTAGATAATACGATCGAAAGCGCGCCAAATTCACAACAAATTTAGAACTTGGTGATAAAATGTCATACTGTGATGAACTCATGCTTCAATCTGTGAATGAGTATATATATTCTCGTTCTTCTGTTTGTTGACTACATATATGAAATTTTGCATTGGATTTTATTCCCAGCCTATGATAATCACTTCCCCAGATCCACTCCGTTGATATTGTGTACTATCCCCTAGTGCCAATCACCACTTCTTTATCTTCCATTGATGATAACCGTAGCAGTCTGCGTAAATCTTATACTTGTAATGACTTTGCCTGTTTGAGTCGTCGTCTCCGTCACTGTTGGAGTGGCAGTGGGTAGACCGCATGTAGCTGGATCCTGAATGATAGGTTGTGTAGATGAGATCGTAGGGCATTGAGGCAGTACGTTGCCCTCGAGGTCGAGGGGCGTGAAGGAGATAGTTCCCCCAGCTGAGTAGTATTGTACGGGGATTATGATGTCCGGGTCAAGTTGGAGACATGTGCGGATATTGCTAGAGGGTCTCAGTGTCGATATAGGCAGTGAGGCTAGGAATGAGAATTGGAGAAGGGGTGAAGGGGAGAAACGTACATATCGTCTGTTTCGCAGAACAGTGTACCAGCGGGGATGGTGTAATTCGCAGAGGATTGCAATGTAGCATACGATCCAGGTGGCCTAAAACTCATCAGCTTGATTTCATGTCACTCGTTCCATGATCATGAAATCTTCCAGAAGGAAGAAAAGAGGAGGTGAGACAACTTACTTCGGTACCTGATCGCACCAGAATTTCTGCTGTATATTGATGTACGAGAACCCATCAGTAACAACTTTCACCAACCCATCATCATCACAATCCAGCGTGAAGCGTCCGTTGGTGGAAGTTGAATGCTCAACCGTGTTTGGACACGTGAAGACGGCTGAGCCGTGCGATATAGTAAAGCCGACATCACCACCTGGTCCGTCGTAGGATAGAAAATTGTTGATCGTGTAAGATGAAGGGATTGGACAGGTGGCGCTATAAGGATTGGTTGAGGAGGGAGGCTTGATTGCTAGAAGGAGGTGAGTTTGTACATTTTGCTTGATGTGGGGTAGAACTGTCATTAGAAAGGATACTAGAGACTTACTTGTCACCGGTGGCGCAGAGGTTTTAGTTGAAGAAGATGTAGTTTTAGAAGTCATAGGAGGCTGAGTGATCGGCGGGTCCGTACTTTTGCCAGTTGCAGTCGGCTTTGAAGTTGATACAGTGATTTTGGACGTTGTTGAAGGAGGTAGGGGTGCGGTACTGCTTGTTGATATAGTTGATGAGCTGCTACGCTTAGTTGTAGGAGTCGACGGTATTGACCGTGTACTTGTCGTCGAGCTGTTAGTAGGCGGCGGTGGCGGTGTCGTGCTGCTCGCAATTTTGGTTGTTGGAGGCAACCTTGAAGAACTTGTGACTGCTGATGTGGATCTTGTCGTAGGTGGAAGCGCTTTGGTGGTGCTCGTGGTTTTGACTGTGCTAGATGTCGTCTTGACAGTTGAGCTAGATTTCCTCGTTGATGTGGGAGATAGAGTATTTACTGTTCCTGGCGGTGTTCCGAATGTAAAGCCGGGAAGGCTGAGAGTTCTTGTAAGATCTGTTCCGATCGTGAAGCCGGGGGGTAGTGTTACGCCTGATGGAAGTGTGATACCTGCAGGCAACGTGAAAGGATCTCCTAAAGTTACACCTCCTGTGATGATGGAGACTTTCGCAGTCGATCTATTCGGGATCAGAACCTGGGGCAGACATTCCGCTACTGACATCAGCAGTAATGCTCCAGCGAGGAAGTATTGCATTGTCACTGGTCAATTGAGTACTTTTTGATATTGTTGAGTAAGTTCTCTAGCGATGTAGAGCTCTCGAAGTGGGATCCTTGATATATCTCCTCTCTCCGCACCGCAAGCTCATGCCCGAGTATGAGGAAGAAAACTGAGGTTCCAAGATTACAAGTTTCCACGTATTCACATCGTATAGAATGCTATGTAGCCGTCCATTTGAGCATATCAGCCTATCTTCGCAGATTGAGCCAGAGCGATGAACTTCATCAGGTGACCGACCCGCAACACTCAACATTGATTGATGCATGAATCTCCATAGCCATGAAGATGAGCTGCAGTATATATTCCGTACCGTTAAGTATAATTAGCAACAAGATACTTCGCTCCGAGATACTTTATCCAGGAAGCACTTCCCCCGCAGCATGTTCGTAGGCTCGCTTAAATGCTCGATGAGCTTTGCCGGTAATTATTCCCGCCAAGGGAATGTAGATGAGGTTGCCAGCCACCATGTAGGACTTCATCCGTATGCTTAGGTTCAGTGGCGTGTGCCTCTTGGTTCTTGGGGAGAAGCACTGGATAGCAGTTTCCGCAGATCCTGGAAACTACATCACATTCTGATCACTTACAGATGGAATGCAGCCATAAGAAAGAGGCTAAGTACCAATAGCATCAGATTGTTTCTCGTTGAGTCATTGCTCGACACAATCCTTTCGTCTCAGATCCCGTCTTATGTGCACGATGAAGAGTTCAAAATCCTTTCATGAAATAGCCAACTCCGTTGTGCAAATATGCTATATCCGTAGCCACAATTCATACTCCTCCTCCTTCTTTGTCAAAAAACGCCGTCCCGTCCCGAATCCTCATACTCATCAGCGAATCTCCCATCTTTAGGATCCTCTTGTTATAGTTGGAGGTTTGAAGCCTTGTCCCTTCCGACTAGCCCAACCCTCCATACTTCTCTTGACTCCCAAAGTCTTCTTCATACCACTACCATTTTGTAGCATGGAGACCGTAGTCTCGTGTTTCGAGATAGGAGGTCTTATGAATGACAACATAGCTGGCTTTGCTGTTAGTCCGACGGGCTTTGGTGATGCTTGTTCGATCTGCAAAGGCGGGGAAGCCTCCGGCCTAGGTGGTGGACTAGATAGAAAGACATAAGTGTTCGTGGGAGCTTCCACGTCAAGGTTTTTAGCCTGCTGCGGGCGAGTTTTTGGTTTCGCAGCCACAATGCGGTGCATCGCGAGGGTGGGTTCAATGCCAATCGGTTCAGTGGACTTCGGTAAAGCCCTCGCCATGTTGAAACTCGCCCCTACTGTAGGAACAACTGATCTAGGTACTTCTGCGACCTTGGTGACTATTTTCATTGGAAGCTGAGGTTCTGGTTTTCCGAGAAATCCGAACAGAGTGCCTTGTCCCTCAGGAAGTTTCGCCTTTTGCTTCCCCTTCTTCTTGAATACATCGTTAACCTCCGTCTCCTGCGGTCCATTTACAGTGCCGTTCACAGACTGCTCTTTCAACACCTGCATGTGAGAACCAGCAGTCACAAATCCACTGGCAACGGCAAGACCAGCAGCTGTGAATTCAGCAGCTCGATCCATTGTGGTTGCGTAGGCTGGTGTCCAATTCTTCTCGGGTCCTTGTAAATTGCTAAGTGATCTTCCAAGCTCAATCCTTCGACGCTTGGGAACCTGCTGTCCCATACTGAAGGTTGGGTTTCCCCCGGCCATGGAATCCCATCTGCGTTCCTTTTCTTCTTTATCTTCTTCGCCGCTTTCAGAAAATATATCATCCTCGGTGCTTGAGAGATATGCGGAAGATAAGTGAATTGAACTCGAGGACGGCAGATTTCGCCGTAGTATTTGAGCTATGGTCTGAACAGTAGATGAAAGTAGTGAGGGGCCTCTGGCATCAAGCAGTGGGGCCAGGCACCTTGGAGTCAGGAACGGAGATACAATCGTGTCCTCACCCTGAGAGCTCTTTAATGGACAGCTCATGTACAATAGAGCTTTTGCTCTTGTCATAGCAACGTACAAAAGTCGACGCTCTTCATCGGTATCTTCAGCGCGTGAATGTGGTATTGACCCTTGGTAGGTGGCAGGAATAAAAACAACAGGCCATTCGAGCCCCTTTGCAGCATGTATCGTCGATATAGTTACCTGAGCTGTTGGCGCCCCCTCCGTATCATCTGTCTTGACTTCAGAAGCGAGTGCTACGTTCGCCAGAAACCTTGATAATGTTCCTGCATCTTCGTTCTGCTCCAGACCATCGACCTCGGGGAGTGCTTCATCCTCTTGGCCGAAAGAAACGAGGTCCTCGAAATCGGTCGCTTGTGTGATGAGTTCCTGCACATTATCCCATCTCGCTTTGTGGACATCGCCTTGACACTCCTCGAGCCACCTCTCATACTGTGTCTTGGTGAGAACGAAATCGATCAAGCCAGAAATTGAAAACCGGTCGTCGTCAGCACCTGTCATCTTGGCCCGCCCTGTCAAGATGATGTTGACAAATTTGGTGAGATTTTGCTCCACAGCATTCTTCAGCTTCGTCTTCGCAGCTCGCTTGCCCTGTACAATGCCTAAGATCAAAGTCCAGAGCGTCATTTTTGACTGATCTGCCTCTTCCAGGAGGGCTTTGATTGTTGCTTCTCCAATCCTTCGAGACGGAGTGTTAACGATTCTAGCAAGCGCGTCGTTGTTGTCTGGCTGATTGATGACTCTCAAGTAGTCCAAGAGAGTCTTGATCTCAACTCGGTCATAGAAACGTAACCCACCTATTGGTTGTTAGACAGGGTCCAAGCTTCTAACTATAGAAGACGACGTCGCGACTCACCGACCATCTTGTACGCAATTCCCGCCTTGGCCAGAGCTGATTCGATCAGACGGGACAAAGCAGATGACCGAAGCAATATAGCAAAATCATTCAGATCAAGTAGATCCCCCGTCATGCCTCTGACCCTTTGAATCTCGGTTAGAATCCATTGTGCTTCCTTGTGTGCTCCTGCGAGTCTTCGTAGAACGGGCTTAGTCCCAACAGTATGCGTTGCCAGGAGTGACTTTGCAACTCTCGAATTGTCTTGTTCAATGACAGTCAAAGATGTCAATAGAATCGCCCCAGAAGAACGATAATTTTCTTCCAAGGCGATTGTAATTGTGTCTGGGTATTGACGCAGTAATCGTTTGTAGTTCTTGACTTCTGCCGCCCGGAACCCGTATATACTCTGATCTGGATCCCCCACAATGGTTATTCGCTTCCGGTGTGCAGCAAACAGTCGCATCAGGTCGAATTGCACCAGATTGGTATCTTGGAACTCGTCAATCAGTACCGCTTCCACATTTGATACGCATGAGGGATGGTTTCGTAGGAGATCGACGCATCGAAGAAGTAGATCGTCGTAGTCGAGCAGGTTGGATCTTTTAAGAGCTTCTTCGTACTCCTCGTAGCACTTTTCGAATTCTTGCTCCTCCACCTTTTTCGCGCCCGATTTATTTCTCGATATTGGATGATCCGTAGATGTTCGTGCTTTCAACCCGCTGATTCGTGACCGAGCAACCTTCGCATCTATCGTGAACTCGTGTCGTTTGACGATGCGTTTAATGATCGCGAGCGAATCCGCACTATCCGCGATCCCAAAGTCCTTCCTGATACCAATCAAATGTCCGTATCGAGCCAAGTATCGTCGTGATATACTATGGAAGGTTCCAAGTATAAGTTTGGACTCCGTGCCATTCCCAATCAGCTTTCCGATCCGCTCTTTCATCTCGCGCGCGGCTTTGACCGTAAAAGTCGCAACAATGACATTCCATGGCTGTAGACCTTGCGCAAGCAACCATGCCGTTCGCGAGGTCAGAGTATGTGTCTTTCCACTTCCAGGTCCAGCAAGTATAGCTAATGTATCTGCGAAAGAGGATACTGCAGCCTGTTGCGACTGGTTAAGGTTAGTCAAAAGGCCGTCTGGATTCATCCTTTTCGGCGAGTTGAGAGTTTCTTTTCGATGTTCGTTCCTTGCGCAAGTCCTAGGCCGATTGCAAAGGTATTCCTCTTAGCCATCGAGTTTGAAGCCACGCTGGTTGGGAGTTCTGAAGCTGCTTGCTATGATACAAAACAAATCGACGCGATCAAACGCGTTCAACTCCCGCAGTCACGTGCTCAATCTTGAGAGATTGTGACCTATCTTCCGGTCTTTCATGTTGGCGGTTTCAAGCTTATAATATGGATCAGTGTACAATTGCACACTTTGGGCTGTGAGAGCTGGAAACCTATCTTTTGACTTGCCCGGCATAGTTTCTAGACGGATCAAATTGAATTGGTATTACATTGAAACATGGCTCCCTGCGGAGGAACGATCCAGTAATACAAGGTTCGATGTAAGAGTATATAATTAAGACATCTGCTTACAGAGACAGATGGAGGATGTATGTCTTGTTTATTTTTAGTGTTATGGCATATGATGTACAATTGAGTGTAAACGAAGGTGGCGAAATTTGGCAGCTATGCTTGCGGCTTGCCGACATGCCTGTCTTTAGAAATGATGTTACTTCCGATTGTCTTCACATGACCGATTATTTGTTGTTCAATATGCTCTCCTACTCATGACACAGATCTCAGGACTTCTCATTCTCTACAGGAATAACTCTGGCAGCTCTTCTCTTCATTGTGGCTTGGATCTCCTTCCATCCAGAAAACGTCACTTCAATCATCAAAGTACCTTAGTGATTGCTCGGTATATCATCTATGTAATCGTCCAGATTTCTTGCAATGGCACTAACAATACACACGCCTTCGTCGTGTTCAGCGGGTCCGTCTACATTCTCCTCTATCTCTCCCCCTTCTTCGTCTTCTGCTTCTCTATCATTCCTTCCTTTCCAACATATCTTCGCTTGCATTCCTCGACTTCGTTCCTGACAGCTTCGAGAAGGACATACAGGAACTCGCAGGTGTGCTTTTGGAATCGCTTCCGAGATATTTGCTTGAAGCATAGACCACTCTCTTGTGCTTTATTTACTCCGTATTGCTGGTTGTCTTGCGGGGGGTGTTCTGTTGGATGACTTGTTGAATCTTTTTTTCGGCAACTCCTGTATGCTACGAGAATCCTGAATTCACAAAAGTCTCTATGAATTCAGCGTCTGCTTTATTAGTTTCAACACAATCAGGTTCTTCATCTGTCTAGGCTTGTTGGCTTTCACCAAGGATAATGAGCCTATTTGCGCGAAAGCTGCGATCCATCCGTCGTTACCTTCGTAGTAGCGTGGGCAATACAGTACATTCCTTCTGGCTAGAGTGCCTTTCAACGTCTGCCGCAATTTCATGTTGAAGATTTTCAAGTTCTGTATAGATAGATACACGTGTAAAATGCCCGCCCTCACCCACCAAATCTCGATAGCTGAGATATGCGATGCATAAGAACAAGTCTCCCAAGAGAGATGGTACAGAGTCGACAAAATTATGATCAAAGCTCGGTCAATGGAGTGGAGATCAAGACTGGTCTTTCGCTTGGCACTCAATCCACGAGTGTGCAAGTTTCCTCTGCTGAAGCGCTCACCCCTGCAGTACAGGAGGAAACAATAAATGTGGTGGGCATCAAAGCCTAGGCTTCCAAGATAATCGTACTGAGCAGCCCATTCGCTGGGATCAAAATCGTAGAACAAAAAACATTGCAAACAACAAGCTCCAAGGCCATTCTTTGAGAAAATAACTGACAGATCTGACGGAATATTCAGTAGTTCTGACCCGATGAGCACTCGAATATGCAGTACAGATGTGACGAGCGCAGTAGATTGTGTAAAGAAATCACGAAAAGGGGTGGGTGGACAGTGGGTCTCACCCTTCCCCATGTATAGGAATTTTATGTAGAACCTTGAGATATCGGTTGTTGATTGGCAGAATAGCGGTACTGAATAACGAGGGATGGCCACACCCACTGTCCAGCCCCTTTCGTACGATTGAAGGGTGCTTATCGACGCATCAGCTTCATGTACCTAGTTCCGGGTCGCTAGACTGAACCTTAGGGGGTTTTGGAAGTGATGTGTTTCCAGGAAGTATGAGAGCAGGTACTGTACAAGATTTAAGCGTAATGGAAGATCATCCTTAGCACAAACTAATTTGATATCACAACTTTTTAGACATCTTTTTGCTCCTTACTAGACTGGACGATCTCGGTCGTGCCCGGATCCACGATGTTGGTCAGAGGGCTTAGACTGCGCGCCAAAAATCGTTTCAACAATAATGGAACTCCATGGCCAGGCTTCCATGTTCGATAATGGTTGGATCAGAGTTGAAGGCAACAGCACAGTTTACGAGATGGCTGACCTCGGAGATACCCCTGAAAGGATCTGAAAGGGGAAGATACGGGCATTTGCCGAGTCCTGAACCCTGCTGCCCAGCTGCCCAGTCGATATGCTGACTGTAAGTAGATGAACTAAGCGGACGCCAACACCTTGGATTTACTTCGCCTGCAAACATCACATTATGGTAATATGATCCGGCGTGAGATCGCCGGGCCATCACATTCAAGGGCGAAAGCAGCCTTACGAGCAGCTGATGGGCATGGCCCTGAAAATGTGAGATTTCTTTCAAGCCTCTTGGAAGTTGACAGCTGAGATTCGCTAGTCGAGGCTTGGTACAGCTAAGGTACCTTACTGTGCTGTCTAGACTTCGAGGCTTCGAAAGCTCTTGCCGTGGCTTCACGGGACTATTTTGGCCCCAGCATTCCTCAATCATTTCGAGTCACTTTGCATCCATCACTCCATCAACGTGAGTCCTTTAACGCGCACTGTCGCGCTGTCAATCTTCTGCATGCGCTAATCATCTACCGACGCCTCTAAAACTCCACGGCGTGATTCCTCGGCTACCGTCCAGCGGATCACATATTTAATGTCCTTTTCTTACTCATCCCGACAATGCCTTGGCAATACCATTGCAGAACGTCTGCAGAAGTGCGGCGAGAACAAAGGAATGAGCTCTTCACGATTCCCGGAGAAACCCCGATGCCGCAACATTCTGTGTCTCATGCTCATCCCAACTTTTGAAGATCTGTGTTTTCTTCTTCGAGTTCAAAACATCGATTTAGTCAAAGCACGTTTTCTTGGTGCAGAGCTAACCTATCGAGCCATCTTTTGTTTACACATGGCCTTTCCTTCGATGGTCTACCATGCCACCCCTTTGACCGTCGAGTATCATTTTCTAAATTGGGCTGATATTCTTCCGATTATCGAGGCTAAGCTTCCTTCGTCTCGGCTGTGCGCTACCTCCCAAACAAATTTGGACTATCAACCCATTGCATGGGCTGTTTTTGACAACCCTAGTGGTGAACTTCCCTTACGACCCCTTAGAGGCTGGACCCAGTGGTACTAGCGGGCGCCGTGTTCTTCTTCTTTCTCCTCCCTTGATGTATGACCCACAGGGCTTGTGGCATCCTACGCTGTCAATAAAACGCCTCATGTCACAATGGCGCCCAAGGGTGTGGTCATATAAGTAGGTTAGGTAGGTGCCATGTCTATCCTGAAGATGGTACACCATCAAAGTTGCTAATATGCGTATCTCTAAGTTCATATGTTCCGTTGCGGCTCTTGGTGTCACTGGTACGTAAATGCTATTTTTACCTTATGAAAACTTTCATTGACTTTCATAGTTTCCTCATCTTCCAATAAATGGGTACAATGGCTGGAAGGGCGGTCTCCAAAGGCGGTTACAGCTCACAAATCTGGGCTTGAAGCAAGAGCGAATCCTCAACTCCGTATAATGGTCGCCGGTGCCTCCATCGCCTCAGGATATGCATCATCAGATGGCAATGGCTTTCGCCTCGGACTACAGGAAGCTGTCGTAGCTGGTGGGAATGATGTCCAGATGCTTGGAACAGTAAGATCAGGTACCATGCAAGACAACGCCCATGAAGCCGAGCCAGGAATCAAGATCAACGATGTCTTGGCAAGGATTGACGCTGCTCTTCCCAAGCTATCGCCGCTTCCAAACATTGTTCTTGTACAAGTCGGTGCAAACGACCTGGCAGTCGGAACTAGCGTGGAAGTTATGGCACAAAGAATATCGGTATTGATCGACCATGTCTGCAACACAATTCCGGACGTGAACGTCGTTATGTCAACACTTCTACCCAGTTTAAACACAGAGTCGGGCGCGGTCGCCTACAATGCTAAGCTTCGTGAGGTTGTGGAGGCTCAGAGCCAACAAGGACGACACGTCTACTATGCAGACGTTCATACAGGTTTCTCATCCGCTGATATCCTTCCAAAGCCAGATGGAACACACCCCAACGAAGCTGGATATCAGAAGATGGCCCGAGTCTACGCAGGCGTAGTCCTGGACCTTGTCAAAACTCGCTTCGCACCTCCTCCCCCTCCTCCTCCTGTTGTATTACCATCTTCATCTATTCTTGAGGTGAAGTCTACAGAAGCGCCTGAGCCAATAGCTAGTGCAACATCTTCGGAAATAACCAGTCCGTCACCGAGTCCATCTTCAAGTGCCACTTCCGAATTTATTACGGATTCATCAACGGAAGTAAAGATAACAAGCTCAGCAGCTCAAAGACAACTAGCAACCAATACCGTCGAATCTTCCACGATGTCCACAAGCACTGGACAAGCCGTTAAAGAGACATCCTCGAGCTCGGTCACAGCCACAGTTCTAACAGTCAGCACATCTGCTCCAGCTTCCACGCCTAGTGCTTCATCTTCTCCTAAAGATAACTCCGCACCCAGCCCGAGCCAGCCAGGTTTCCTGACCACGGCAATGGCCATGATGGCTTGTGCCGCATCTTTACTAGCAGTCTGAAAATACAGAATAGCTGTAGGTTACTCTTCTGCATCTTATACCTTGTTTTGCATTCTGTATTATACACCAAGTCATTGCTATAAATGCTGACCATCAAATTGTAAATAGACTGGCACACGCCTATTCAACAATAATGTATAATTCGAATCCTCCTCCCATTTGCAGTAGCACAAAACACTTGCTCAAAGCGCACCCAGACAAACCAAGTTCCATCATAGTCACACGAATTTAAGATGAAATAATTCACGGAATCTCGACGAAATTTCAGACATATTCTCCTCAGACATGAACGGATCTTTGTGTTTAGGCTACGGATCAACGGCACATTCCATCGATGGCGGCTTGGCCCGCCCTCAAGCTGCAGCTCAACAAAGGAGCTTTCTCCGACAAGAGAAACATCTACAATACCCCGGAAAAAGTACCGATTCTCAAAAGCACAAGCTCGACGCAGACATCAATTAGTTCCAGTTAGTTGTCTCAGACTCAACCGCGGCGTCAAAACGTGCCGCTAGCACCATTTCCCACCGCAGTGCACCTGTTGACAAACACCAATTTCTAGCTCGTTCCGAATGTCAAACACATCCAACATCATTGGCTACCACCAAGCGCAACCGAGCTCAAATCTGAAATCAATTTCTAAATCTCTCTAGACAAGCCCACGTGTCGCCATCTTCGGGCTTGCGCACGTGTATCGTGGCTGGCTGATGTTTGGTTGGATCGCTTCGGCTTGCCTGGCTTGCTTTTTGATGGCGCGAGATAGTGGCGGGGCGTGGCTTTCTTGGGATCTGAGCCGGGACTTCTAGAATATTGTCTTTGTAATTTGAGGTTGAGGATTAAATGGAGGTGAGAATCTTGCCTGGCTAGGAGAGGAATCTGGTTGCTGATTCCGATTTATGATGAAGTTTGATGAGATGGATCGTGAGGTTTGGTGGGCACGAGCGAAGGGGAAGTTTAACAGATCATTGATTTATTGATGTCGACGGCAAGGGACGTACTTCACCCATAGGGTTACTGAAGTCATGGAGACTGTCATAGCTTATATGAATACATGAGCAACTCTTGTAAACAAGCATCGAAGCACAAATAGACATACATAGACATAGATGAGTATATCCATAAACATAAAAGGTCACATGCATTACGTCTTAGACAGCACTTATCTCTGTCCAGCATCCAAATAGAAGGATTGAATTCTAAAGCAGACAAGCCACCTGTATCTATCTACTCACCTCTACCCTTTTGCATCCGTTCCCTGCCTTCCTCAACGCTGTCGCAAGAAGACTTCTTCCTACCTCATTTTCGTCATACACACAAGTACTCTCGAATCCGTTTCGTTCCATAAGATATTCTAGACCTTTCGCACACCTCATTTGCTCCTTTCCACTCCTTTCACGGTACTCTAACTAAAAAAAAAATCATTTGAGTATTCACCTACCCATTCACTCTGAAAGTAACTTCGCACAAACACGGTTCACATCACATACACATACACATACACATACACACATATGTATATACACATATACATACATATATATACACACACATAATACACACACACATATACATACATACAT
>JACBAH010007050.1:0-19648 GCA_014282315.1 Neospermospora avenae | reverse complement strand
ATACCACCCGGAGGCCGCCCCCGCAAGGAAATTAATATAAACTTCGGACGCTCCGGACCTAACCCTAACCATAACCATATTGCCTCGGCCTAACCATATTGATGTTCGACTGGCAGACTACAGTATGATAGAAAGATTGTTGATTGATTGGGTGCAGAAGCACCGGAACTCTCTGCTATACACTTGGCATGGCTCAGTACAGATTTTACGCGCAGTATGCGTACTATACAGCACAAGCTATATACTCCGTAGCCAGAATTATAACAAACTAAGCAAGCGACACCATCATCCCTTCTCCCTGCTCACACCTGCCAAGATCTAGGATACCGAGACGAGACTTAATCGATTCGTCTCCAGCGCAGCGATTAGTCTGATCTAGATGGCAAAATCGTGAGGTATCTACATGCTTTCTCTATCAGAGTTATCGAGTAGTTATGTGACATTGGAGAGGGACTTTGCGCAATGTCTTGTGATCCTTTCGTGCCATTTAAGATCGATGTAAAGTATGAGGTTGTATCTGACAGGCTAATCTTCGCCGGAGGTGAAATCGCCTAGCCCCAGAGCGCCAGTGTCATCATTCTGTTGGTTTCCGTATCGTTGTCTTAAAAGGAAGAATCTTGACGCCAGCCCAGTCCCAGATTCCTTCTGTCACAAAGACGTCATTTTCTAACTTTTCTTGCACCTTCTCCTTGCTTTCTGCATTTACTACCATTATTGATCCAACAAAAGGTCTGATTCCTTCGCTGACGTGCTCTTTGAAAACGGGACCTATACAGTGAGTTGGACAGGTTCTAGAAAGTTGTCGAGACACAGAAACACACCTGCCCATGACACAAATCCTGTCTCATGAAGCTTGACGAATGCTCTGGAATGTACAGGTCGTATCTTTATCCGTCTTTCGAGCTGTTGTAGAGAGCAGTATCAGCCTCAATCAGTGCAGCTGAAAGTCTTGGCCATATTCTCGAGTAACTACTTACAACACCTGGCTTATCAGCCAGTATGACGAGCCATTCAGAAGTTTTGGCAGGAAGAGCTGCAATGATGTTGGCATTTGCCACCTTTCGAATTGATTGTGCCATGATGGTTATTCACCAAGATTCGTCTGACTCTAGGATACAGAAATGCTCATTATGCTCATAATGGCTTCAAGACATCTTGCCTGGTGTTGACGAAGGATATGTGGTAAATAATCTGCAGAACAGTGTCTGTGCTTCTTCTAGTTATTTCTATGTCTACGGCTTATAGACGAATCATGTCCTAAAACCCTCAAATTGTATTCCTTGAACGAGTCACGCTTGAATTAGGTGCACAGACAGCAATATATATTGTTTATTTATACGAATAGTACGAAGTATGACATGACTTAGTAACCTCTGGCAGATTTTTGGAATTCCGGTCCTGAGGAAGCTTGATGTACTCTGGAGTATAGTTCAACACTGCATGGATCTCAGCGCATGGAAAAATGGGGGTGTGATCATACCCCATAGTCATCTAGCTATCTAGGTAAATCTTCCACTGCGTCAGATTAGGTTTTCTTCGACCGGTGGCCCCCGCTTGATGGAAGCCTTCGCCGTCGACTTCTGCATGGTAGTTTATCAACCTTCTGGTTTGAGTCAAGAATGATGGCACAGACAAGTGTAAATGCAACTCCAAGGGCGATAGAATCTACACGAGTAATCGTCACCGAGATTCAAGCTGTTGTACCCCGAACTATAAGGTTCACCGAGTCAGCCACTACTACACTTTGCAGTATTCCTTTTCTTGCTTACCTCATGGAATCCTTCTCTGCGCACCAATCGAGGATAGAAGCCGCGTTCTCAAAATTCTGGTAGCGGCGATTCGTCGCGATTCGGGTGGATCTGTAACACGCGATAAGCAAGCCTCTTTTCATCAGTGGTCCACTTTCTCCCAATTGGGTTATTCGTGAATCGAAATTGATACGTTGCAATTTAGATTTAGAATAAGACTCCGCAAGAAAATATCATCCCCTCTCCTCCCTCTAAATAAGAGTTTCTAGCGCTAGTGGCAACTCACATGAGTAGAGTAGCTTTCTCCGTATACACGGGTTCCTCGTGAGTCTTATCCCATCCACATAGGGTTTGCAGGGGAATTTTGGGTTTGATATGGCCCTGTCTTGCTGCCCTGTCAGGTTCAGACCTACGGAAAAACCGAGTAAGGGTACTCGGCTAAAATAGCCTATTTTAACCTTAAGTAAAGCTTTAAGTCTCTCTCGAACCTTATAGGTATTTATCCTTAGTCGTCACCGAGGTAAGCTATATCACTTCGTATCTTTCGTAAACGGCCAATTAAACGTTCATTTGGCGTCCGGAGGTGAAGTCATCCGGCACAGCGTCCTACAACAGTTCCTGAATTAATTGACAAGAAGGAAAAGGTAAAAGTAGTCAAAGTAGCTGAAAATATGAAATGGTTTTCCTGAAGGCTGGATTATGAAGCGTTTTAAAGAGTGGAGTATATATGGACGCCAAATATATATATCTTTAGGCAATTTACGCGTTAATTACGCAAAAGTTTGGCCTGCCCGAGTTTCGAAAACTGCTTCGGGCTAAGAAACTCCTAGGATATCAAGATATTCCATGTGCGCATAAATATGAAATGAAGAGGGCCGAAAGACTGATAGGAAGAACATCCAGGATTCTGCCCTTGGATTTCAATAGGGTAGCGTGGCTTACGGAGCGCAGTGGCGCACTAATGGAACTACTGTGTTGGTAGTAATACCTCGTAATTATTGCTTGAGAGCGGTGCGTACTTCCCTATTAGCACATTCAATGAGGTTTTATATTTGTGACATAGGTGATTGCTTCCCCAATTGTGTCTTCGTACGTTGCAAAGTGGATCTCCGTGGAGTCAGCGCCTCGTCCTCGGGAGACATTACTAATAATGTTACATGACAAGATTGGTTGCATCAGAGAGCCTCAGTTTGTATCTCCTGACGTGGCGCATAAGATCGAAGAAGACCTGCCACCGAATTTGTCGCCATACCAAGATGTTCTTGAACCAACGCTGCACAGGCTGGGTGTTGCTCAATTCAAAGTTCAAGCAATTTCGGATGATAAATTCAGTTGAAGATCAAGTACTGGGGAAGGGATTCAGATTCACTTGATCAACCAAGGTATGTTCCCTTGGTTACGTATAGCATAGAAAGTGAGATAGTTTGAAGAGGCGGACGAGATTGCGAGCATGCACGAACATTTGAAACGAAAAACTGGACCCAACATCTAGCAAGCCGTGATTGACATAATCCCCTCTCTACTTCCAGAGTACGATATAGCTGTGGCTGAGGCAGGTGGTCGAACATTGTTTCTGGCATCTTTCGAGCCATCAACAGCGCTACCCCGACACATTGTGACTGGCAATTATTTGCAAATACCGGCTCCCCTTAGTGGGTTCTCTTTTGATCTTCTTGTCTCACACCTTGATCTGTTCCTACACTCCTTCGAAGAAGTTTCGCTGTTTTCATTAACTGCAGTCTACTATACGTTTCCAGAACGGAAGCCTCGATGATCATTCGGGTCACACAGCAAACGGTGTCTAATATTTATTTCGAATTTGAAGGGAGGGAAGACTGAGGAACACGACTGCCAGTGGACGGAGGATGCACTGTAAGCCAAATTCGAATCATTTACGCTGCTCTCGAGCTTACCCTTGACAAAAACTCCTATTTTCAAACGTCAAGTGAAGTGGATTGCAGCTGACCTTTTTACTAATCGGCGACTAGAGAGGCTTTTCGTCGTACTTCTACTCGGAGGACTTGGTGAAAGTCCGGAAGAAGGTCATCTTCCAACCAAAACCTGCTGATCTCTATTTTTTTGGTTCGAAGAACAAGTATCAAGTTTTCAAGGTGGAGCCTGAGGCTGGGGAATGCTTTTAAGCAGGTTTATTCACTCTCACTCGGTGTAGCCAATTTTCAAATGAAGCTCAGACAACATAACTTAATAGCCAGTACCCTTCCTGTTGGCTCGGAATGTGCGAGTCCGAGCTTTTTGGAGGTGATCCAGCTTTCAACCCTTACCCTGTAACGTCGTTCGTGTAGGTTCTCCTCCACATTTAGAAGAATCCCCAATGCAGAATTTGTTATATGCCCTTGATGAGTCTCGTACTGATATATACAGGGCTAGAGTTCGTTTATTTCAAATACGTGTATCCTTTCGATTTCATCTTTTGACTTCCTCTTGTCTTTACCTGATCCAATCTCAAGAATCTCTGAGTTTAACCTTTACTGGCAAACTCCCTGCTGGACCAGCACTTGAGAACATAACATTGTACGCAGGGTCCCCCATCACTTCGGGCGCGTCCTCCGAGTAGACTGCGTTTATGTCAAACTTTCGAACTGTCAGAGCCAATGTTATTCTCATCTCCATCATTGACAGTTCCTGGCCAGGACAATCTCGTGAACCCTTCTCGAACGGCCGGTAAGCATCCTTGGGTATATATGCAGCTCTCGCTCCCAGAAATCTATCGGGATCAAAATTATCTGGTTCAGGAAAGTTCTCTGCATTACGACTAGAGAATATAGAAATTAGCACGCCTAGATCAAACAGTACTTGGAGAAAATGACTGAATGTATCTCTGGATTTTCTTAAAACACCTGATAGAAGAGATTCATGAGCTCCCCCCGTCACCTACTGGATTGGAAATGCTCGAACCATGATTGGAAAAGGTCCTCCAACATAAGTTGGATAACGTCTGTTTGTCTTGGGGTCGATTAGATCGAAACCTTTGATGCCGTTTCTGATCGTTCCGGCGCCAACAAACAGTCGCAGGGATTCCTTGATCACAGCAGTTGTGTATATCATTCTTTTTAGAATTTGTGGATCTTCCTGGATGGCTTGAGTTGGATCGGACCCGAGATAGTCTTCGTGCTCCTTCCGGAGACGCCTTAGGACTGCCGGGTGTTTGTCAAGTACATAGTAGAGGTAGCAGAGAGATGCTGCTGTTGTTGCATGTCTTTCTTCTGTAAGCGAGCTGCGTTTTTATGGAGTCATGGTTGCTTACCCTGCAAAAAAGAATGCTCTAATATTATCGACAGCATTCTTCTTAAAAATTGGATCCATTGCGGTAAGGTCTTTGCTACTACCGCCCATCTGCTCATACGTATCTAATGCTAGATGGACTAGCGACTTGTCATTTAGTCCTACGCTGCCCTCCCTCCTTTCACGAAATCTGTTATCGACTACTTCGCCGATCAATGTGTTTAATTTGATCTGATAATGTCTTGCATTCCAGATTCTACTTGGACTCAAAAGCCTCATTGGATCGAAGGTGATTGGCGGAATATACTTAGGCATTGCTAAAAAAGCATCAACAATCTCGTTCGACTGCTTTTGCGTGTTAAAATCCGCGGCCATTGTCACTCTCCCTATAACATCCAAGGTAAGACTTTTCGTGAGTGGAAGTAGAGGGAAAAATATCCCTTTTTTCGCTTGCTTTTCTAACTTTTCAACGAAAATATTGACCCTTTCCGTGACCATTGGGGTCAAGCTAGCAAGATGGGTGCTCGAGAATCCGGCATCGAAAACCTTACGCCAGAAACGATGCTGTTCGCCATGAGTTGTGATGATACTTTGAGTGCCAACTGTGTATTCCATGAATTTGTCCTGATATATTGTGAGCTAGTATAATACAGACACGTATGAACATACCATGGGGTGTTTCGGCAAGTTTTTCAGTTGTGTGGCTTGGGAGGCCAAATTCGGATCTAGAACAATAACTTGAGAATCGAGCGTTGGCCAAAGATCGAGGTAATATATGGGTCCCAAGTCGTAGTCCCGTGCCAGTGTTGCATGCACCAAGTTGATATGAGCGTCTGTCGGAAGCTTTGCCTTTACTTCGTTAAGGACTGGTAGGTGTCCATAGAGCCACTTCTTAATGTTAGAACGAGATTGCTTGCCTTGGAATCGAATTTTCAAAGAAAGATCTCGCTTTTGCGCCTATCGTTGCCTTCGGAAGAATACCTATACATACGTGATGGGGTGGTCCAGGCTTGAAAGTCGTTAGACGGTAAATGGCCTTGTAACATTAGATCAAACTCACCAGACCAAGAAATCTTCGCCTCTCGCTGAATAGCTTGTAGAGCACACATATCGCTACAAGCCCGACAACTCCTCCGAGTTTCGCGATCACAGCGTAGAAGTTCTGGTTCATGGTACAGGCTGATCATTCACGTGACGGTGCACCTCAGTAAAGTCGGTTCAGTTGAGATGTCGCAAGAACCACAAGACTCCCTTTGTCGAGATGATCGACCGGCAAATGGATTAAAGGTATCTCCGTGAACAGTCAGACTCTCCGAAAAGAAGGGCGAGGCTGACATTTCCCCGGCCATTTTCGATCCGTTGTTTGTCACTAGACTTTCGCTATTATCGATTCTTATCACCTCGAACTATAACGTTTACCGAGGCAGCCAATCACTACATATTGCAATATCTCACTCGTTGCTACCTCATAGACACCTTCTGTATTCGGCAATTGATAGTGTGCCGCGGCGAAAACACAGCTTTTCAAAAGCTGCAGGCTTACCGTATCACCCAGCATAATGGCGTGTGCTCAATTCCGTAAGGAAACTCAATTTCAGATTGGCTATAAACTTTACAAATGATCTAAACCCTGATTTTAGGAAAGAATTGGAATTAGCCTACTGTAAGCTACTATCCCCCCCCCATTCATAGTGGAGAACAGAGTTCTCCCCATATATTCAACGAACATACTTCTTTTATTAGCTGTAGCCCCCTGTATAGACCCTTCTCCACTACGAATCGTTTGGGGGGGGGGGATAGTACCTGGAAGTTCTTTTTACCTAGTGTGCTCGGTTTCTTCAGAAGTCTGAGCCTATCCACAGTGGGTTTACAGGGCCAACCATACCAAAAATCCCCAGCAAATTAAACCCTGTCAGATTCAGATTCCTGTAGGAACCGAGTGCTACTGTAGGTAAATATCCTTCTTCTTGACTAGCCTTTAGCCTTGTCATTGAGGGTGCTCGGACAGTGAAGCTCGGGAATCAAATACGGAGATACGGTTCTGTACGAAAGTATAATATTTCTTATCATGTCCTAGTATACACGCAGGATACCTCACACCGACGTCAATACAACGTTCTCAAAAGCTGTGGAGGCCGCGGTTCGTCGGGATCCGGGAGATCGGCATTACGCGGCTAGCGTTGCATAACTACCTTAAGCCTCTCCTCTTTCCATGGCCCACTTTTATCCAACCAGGCTGTTGACAATTTTACATTGATCTATTACAAGCTATGTTTTAAGTTAAACTCCGAACAATACATTCTGTTCAGGTAGCAAAGTTAAGCCGAGTCTCATCACACGAAGAGCCACATTACAGACTGATCACCAGACTGAAGAACTGTGCTATTATCTTCTCGAAATTTAAGCGAGCCTAGCGCAAGAGTTCCTTAAGCCCATCGTTTCGACATTTGCCTGGATGAATGTCACTATCTAAGATTTCTAGGAATAGAAAGTGCAATGAACCTTATGGATCCAGACGACATCGTCAATTTAGGTATTTTTGACATCTATGATTGATAGGTCTAGCGTACTGATCATTACCTGAAGGTGTTTTGGGCCGTTTTTATTCGGCTCGCAATGTTCTGGGATTCTACCGGACCACTGCAGCCCTTGCAGTGACCTCCTTCTGCGCTGAAGGAGTTTCTCAACCCGATACATGGTTCAAGGACACATTCTACCGTGCTTAATACCGCACTATAGAAGCTCATCCTCCACTATGCTACGGAATCTTGGACCAAACTCCAGAGCGTGAAGCTGTATTTCTAAGATTACCAGAAATTCACCGGGACGATGTAGCAGAGTTCGAGGGTCAGGATCCAGAGGACCCTTGCGGATTTGATCATGATCTGACCATCACGAGATTATTAGAAAAGTCACATGCAAGAATACTTTCCCAAGGCCATCGCAAACCAGCGTGGAGAGTGGTAGTTTTCAAGCACGGAAGTCAATGGGACTCTGGACACAACCAAGAAAATCAAAAAGTCAGCATTGCATTCCTTGCTAATCATGCTACTGCAGATGGATTGAGTCATATCAGCTTTCATCGATCTTTCTTCCGTTTCTTCAATGATCTGAGCAGCAAAGACTGTACCTGGCCTTTCTGTGTTCCACGCCACCTGCGATGTCCAATACTCCTCGAAGACACCGCTGATCTGCAATCAAAAGATGAGAACAATAAAACCAACATCGATTATGGATCAACGACGGTTTGGTCGGGTGAAAATATGTTCCTCGCCTCAATTGAGGACTACGCATCCCGGCTTCGTCTCATCACAATACCTCGGAACGAAGTTGGAGCAGTTGTCAGATTCTCTAGAAGCCATAAGATCACTTTGACGGGGCTGATTCATGGCCTTCTTGTTGCATTTTTAGCAAAAATGGTTCCAGCTGGTCATGACTTCCTGGCTGTCACGCCTTATTCTATGCGTCACATTACCAAGGTTTCAGAGGACGAGATTTGCAATCATGCATCAGCACTCATAAGTCATTTTCCAATGAGTTTAGTCTCCAGCATCCGTGACAGTCGAGAGAATTCAATTGACGAATTGAATATGATTGTCGAGGTGGGACAGATTTTCAGTAAAGATATGGCAGCTGAATTGGCAAGATGTCCAAAAGACAATGCGTGGGCAGGTATGTTTGGGGTTTCGGACTGGTACACTCAATCACGAGGTCAGCTGGGCAAGAAAAGACCTTTGACCTACGAGATTTCAAGTTTTGGCAATCTTAAAGTCGTAGAGGCAGACTCGAATGGAGCTCTATTGAAACTTGACAAGATGGTAGTCTCTCAGTGCGGCTCAGGTCAGTTTTTCTCTCTCCTGGTTTCGCTCAATCGTAAAATTAAGCGATTGATATATTGACGGACAAGAGAGCTGATTCATGAGTTCAGTCACTGGTCCAGTAATCAAGTGCAATTGTGTTAGCATAGCAGGAGGTCCAATGACCGTCACTCTGAATTGGCAAGAAGGTAGTATCGAGGAGAAGATGGTTGAAGATCTTGCGAAGTATCTGAACCGTAGACTCTCATCAGGTTTCGAGAACAATGAACTGGATTGAGAGTTCTATGTACGAAAGCATTCATTTTGCCCTGACTATCTTGCAAGCCCTGATCAATTTTACGCGCGGCAGGCCATTTCATACCTGAAAAACCAGCACTCAAACCCCCGCATTCTAAGAAGCCTTGTCCAAGACACTCGTGTGAACTGTCTCAAGTGGGAAAATCTTCACTGTAGACAAATCATGATATCCCTGACTTTTAAATCAGCAAAATTTTGCAGAGAGTGGTAATTGACCCCTACCTTTCCAGACAATACATTCTTAACAGCATCGATACTGGCAGCGCGGCAAGCAAAAATGCCCCTCGGACTTGACGCATCTACCGACAACACTTCTCCTGCGAAGGTAGCTTTAATTTCAGGGCCAAGGTCTTTGATTTTACTCGCGTCGTTCACCATGATGAGACTATGTGAAAACAGTTAATGCCCGAGAGTCGCGATAGTTCCCTGCGCACTTACTATTCATGGATGTTTCTTTTGCCAGATAATTTAGCCACCGCTGAGTTTCGGCCTATACATCGAAATGCTCGAGCAGCAATGCGGTGTTGCAACATAATAGACATCTTTCTACCGGCACCTCTGGTCTTTAATTACTCAAATAGATCGTGACCTTAATGTATAGGAAGTCTACCACGATTCAATTCTCATTTCCGCTTCGGAAACAGTTGAACGCCTGCCCTCGGCTTATCCCTATCAATTGTCGAAGTAAAATGTACTGCTAGTCAAGTCCTACTGTTGATCATTTCGCCAAAGCCAGATAAAAGAAGTGCCAATAAACTTTATGAGTGGAGACTTGACATAAAGGGAACTGTGCCGCATGCAAGGCGAGTCTGCACGCTGCATGCGTGCCAAAGTTTAGCTTTTGATGGGTGTCCGATAACTGTTCGCACTTTGTGGCACTTCATGGTCTTGGCATTCGGTCGCTCATCTGCACGACTCAAGATCCTGCACACTTTGATATTCGGAGCTACCCGTAAACGGGCAGCTTATCAGTTATGTTGTCATGTACCCTGATGTGGATCTCCCTTCAACTTTAACTTCGCCCTCAGTCATCCGAGCTGTCCGCAAGTCGCTGCTCGCATAATCCCCAAAAGAGTAATACTAGCCACGTTTTCATGTCCGATTCTTGGTGTAATTTCTAGGCTTAAGGAACTAATATTCGGCGTAGCTACTATTAAAATTCCCGCACTTCACCAAATAACGTCCATAAAGAGGTCGAAAGCTGGAATGTACCCCAAATATCGGACGTGAAAAGCGTCGCTAGTATAATCTAACCAAGCACAAATTACTCCATGCCCTCATATATACGAATATCCACAGTGATGTACTTGGTTGCTCCCCAAGTCTGTACCTACCGGGGCCCTTATGATAGGGTTTAAATTACCAAATTTTCCCTCCGCGCCTATTGTGCATAGGTTCAGACTTCTAGAGGAACCTAGCAGGCTACGTAAAGCCAATCGACCCTATGAAGTGTGATGGAGCCTATCTTCACTCGTCCATAACTTACGAGCTGCGAGCGGCGGGCATGAAGATTCTCAAGTCATACTACCCATGATGAGACGCACGATGTCACTTCTAGAATCGAGATCGGATGGAACTCCAAAACGTGACTTAGCATTCATCGCTGGTCCTGACGCAGTACGTCAGAATTCCTAGAAAATATTGTTGCGTACTCTTATTAATCATTATTATTGAACAGCCTCCATTATTGGAAAGTACTATCAGCGAGAAGTTTGCGGCGATATGCCGAGAATTCCCTGCTAGAACAGCAGTCAAGACACCGTCATCACAACTGACATATCTCGAACTCTATCGTGAAAGCGATGCACTGGCTCTCGGCCTTCTTGATCTTGGGATCAGGAAGGGAGACCGGGTGGCAATCAGCTTAGGTAATTGTGGTCCATATGCAGTCGTAAGTACCAGCAATCAGTTGCAAGGACTCTCAAAGTTGCTGATGATGCATACAGATTTCATATGCATGCTTCAAGATCGGTGCGATTGTGGTGCCGCTGAACCCCGCGTATACGGACGAACAAGTCAAGTCTGCGTTACGCCACATTGGAGCAGCGTGCTTTGTATTGAGTACAGAGATCGCGTTGCCTTACAAGGAGCCAAAGTCAACTGCTTCACTGTTGGAAGCAGTTACTGTGAAGGGCAGCGGTATAGATGTCGCTCCGAAAGTATTGCTCATTGATAACTCGGGTGGAAGTGAGTAATTCTGATTGATTTGAGTTTTACGCTGACCATATGTAGGAGCGAATACGGCATATTTCGCCTTCTCGGCAACGTATGATGATGTTATCTCAAGATATACCAACTGTACATTATCACCTCAAAAAGACCTGAAGAATGGTGACCTTGCAACAATTCAATTTACTTCCGGAACTACATCCAATCCCAAAGCAGCTTGCTTGAGTCATAGAAATATTCTCAATAATGCGTTCCTCGTGGGTCGTGGGATGTGTCTTATAGCACAAGATATTATCTGTTGTCCTCCACCACTTTATCATTGCTTCGGACTTGTGCTTGGCTTGCTAGCAGCCATGAATCATGGTAGGGAAGCCTTCCAAAGCCTTTTTAAAGCAATTTTCTGATCTTGTAGGCGCTTGCATTGTACTGCCATCGGAAGCGTTCGATGCTCAAGCCGTCCTGCGGTCAATAGAAGACGACAAACCAACAGCACTGTATGGTGTTCCCACGATGTTTCTTGCGGAACTAGAGCTGCTTACCCGGGGGTTGGTAGAACTATCGAATCTTTTGATAATCACTAATACGTAGAATAGAACAATGACCTCTCAGGATTTCCCGCAGCTTCGCACTGGTGTCATAGGAGGCAGTCCCATCCCTGCTTCTTTGCGCAAAACTCTGCATGAGAGGCTTAATCTCCTAGACCTGGCAAACTGCTATGGCCTTACAGAATCTTCGCCCATAATCTGCATGACTCTTCCCTCTGATAGTCTTGATCGAAAGCTCAACACTGTTGGCAAAATGCTACCTCACACCTCATTGAAAATCGTTGCTCGTGACGACCCGACCAAAACCCTTAGCCGAGTGGAACGAGGCGAGTTGCTCATATCGGGATATTGTGTAATGAAAGGATACTGGGAAGACGAAGCGCAAACTTCAGAGGCATTAATCACGGAAACTGAACATGGCCACGAGAAGGTGTGGCTTAGATCAGGAGATGAAGCAATGGTAGACGAGGAAGGGTACATTCGCATCACAGGTCGGATTAAAGATATCATCATCCGAGGAGGTGAGAATATTTATCCGCCTGAAATTGAGAATGTCTTACTTCAGCACCCTTTGGTTAGTAATGCCAGCATAGTGGGCTTGCCTGATGAGCGATATGGCGAAGTGATTGCTGCCTTCGTTTTTACGAAAGATGGAGTGAAAATAGAGTATGATGAGACGGTGGTAGACGGTAAGGTAGGTTCTCGAAAAGGAGAACCAATCGAAGATGGTATTTCGCCAATGACCCTATCGGAAAGAGAGATCCAGATCTTTATTTGCGAACAGTTGAGCAAGATGCTGGTTCCGAAGTATGTTTTTTGGGTAGACAGGATGCCATTGACCGCGAGCGGGAAAATTGAGAAGTATAAGTTAAGGGACCTGGGCATCAACAAACTGCAGCAAATAAACTAGTGATTGAATCTCAAGGAATATTTTCACTGCATTCATTATCTTGACCCAAGCACGTCCAATTGCGTCTTCGCTCAAGAGCCGTCCTGTTCGGGGAATGGCTGTGAAAGAAGCTCCCACTTATAATCTTCCTCCTTGATTCCAGAAGCCTTCAGCTTTTTGATCCACGGATGATCAGGAGCATTGTTCACAAGACCAGTGATGTACCTCTTTCCGATGTGGTGCGGAGAGTGCTCGGATTTCTCCCCATCCTTGATCAGCGCTGGATGAGGGCGAACAGTACAGCCCAGGCTTTTCAATATGTCAATTTTGATGTCAAGATGTGCTTTTAGATTTACTCACTCTGGAGAGAAAAAAAATGCACATGAGAATCTTTCGATTCCGAGCTAGAATACATCAGCTTGCTCAAGTCTAAAGATCTGTGGAGATCAACCTACCATGGTATGAACGCGATGAACAGTAGATGGGAACTTGGAATTCGATAGAAACTCAAAATACGATCCAGTATTCACGATGAATGCATGCTCCATTGGGGGAGCTGGAACCCAGATTCCGTTCGCGTTAAGTACCTCGAGTCCGGGTATGTCCCCTCTAAAATGTGAGATACTGGTGTCAGAAAGCAGAAGTAGCACTTACGTTGATTCAGTAGCAGCGTGAATGCTAAGTACTCGATCAGCGCTCGAATTCGAGGAATATGAGGATTACATACCACTAAAGTCGGCATGAGGCACAAATATTTCCTCGTGATCTTTTCTGTCAGGTGCTGGAAAATAATGTTGGATGAGAACATCGACCAATGGTGCGTCAAAAAACTGGTCAAAACTCGTCTCTTCCAGCTCGAGTGCGAGTGCGAACGAATGTATAAGTGCTTTTGCAAATGCGTAGCATTGCTTGTCTTGAATTTTCAGTAGCAATATCCATGACACGATTGAGTTGAAACTTACAATACTCATAGAAAAATCTACGGAGTTCAGGGAGTTCTTCGTCAGGCCATTGGTTGAGGGGCACAGATCCGGGCGCGGCTTTCTTGATGAATTGTTGCTCCGGATCCGAAAAGTCCGATCCGATAGCAAAGTGATCGCGATCAGGAGCAGATTTTCCTTGAGTCCTTGATGGCATGTAGCCCCTGGAGCAAGGGCTGTTTGTGTATACATATTTCTTCTGAGAAATGTGTCACAAGATGTTTCGGTATTATTAGGATAATCTTACCTTAGTCTCAAGGGGTAAATCAAAGAACTTCTTGAAAATAGCAAAAGATTCATCTTAATCCTATGTCAGGACTCAAATACTAATTTTTATGGGCGTGAGAACCTCGTACCCATCAACTTGATATCGACAGGTGGGTTGACAGCATAGAAAAATCCCACTTCTGTTGCAGCCCGTCGTAAGTCAGCCGCCAGCCTCTTTCGGACTTCAAGATCTGGGGAAAATATATGGCTGACATCGACCGCTGGAATGAACTCGAATGTTTCTTTGGCCTCGGCTCCTTTCAAGATTGGACGAGAATGCTCGAAACCACCAGCTCGATAGTAAACCCGGTTCGGATCTCGTTCTGTTGCCATTGTGAGGGAGAACCCAGAGGACAATATCGAGGTCTTGATGGTCAGTGCAAATGTGTATTTGGGAGGTGGATTGTGAAGACTAGAAACTGAGCGATTCTTGCCTTCTCTCTGAGGTACTAGAGAAGTTTGCTCCGGCAATGATATCGACCTATATATTGCTATTTGATGATTATTAAAGCGAAAAAGGAAGGTCAGAAAGACGGTCCCACCAGTGCAGCTGGTGATCCACTTCAAGCTGGCAACCCACCTTAAGGTTTCCCAAACTTAATCATGTAGATCTCGTCAATTCATATACTCCGTAGATATTGGGACAGGGGCTTGTAACCGTCGGAGATGCCCAGGATCATGTGAACTAGAACAACAGACTTTACACGACTCGTCACATCTTGTCACAATGTCCGCAGCCAATTTTAACGAAAATGTCAATCAACATACAGAGTCATCAAGACTGATCCAATGATTGCCTAGTGAAGCGATGAACCAGTTCTGCGTTGCGTTTGTGATATGCGAAGAATAACTGAAATTGCAGTACTAAGATCACAATGTGATAACCCTTTTTGATCGTAATGAAAGTCCTGTGAACCCTCCATAAGGTTAGGTCATATCGCACTTTCTCTTCAACGTCTAGAAAGTGTCCGACAGACTCGACTGCGATAATGTATGGAGTTATGGTAGATACAACGAAGCCTGCTCCATTGTTGCCACCACTACCCGGAAAGCAGTCAAAGGAGGACTTATACGAACGCAAGAGCGAGACTGAGAGAGACAGACAGAGAGTAAGAGAGCAAGTGAGTAAGTTGAGATGTGTTTTAGTTAACAGGTAAGCTAGAGACTGATACAATGTTACAGCTGAACGATTGTTCGGAAGTCGGTCGCATGCAGGATTAGTCTACCCAATTGCGGATTTGTCGCTAGCATTGATTAGCTTGTCGGTTCCAGATGATTTAGGTGGTCCTAACTAGCTCCGGCCCGATATAAGGTATCTCATTATAATACACAGTATACTTGAAACAGCAAACACCATCGAACGCACATTTCAAGCTAGCTAGTAGCAATTTGAGTGCACCAAATAATGTCGGACAAACGAAATAGACTGAAAAAACCAACCTCCCAGTATGAAACATGACTTAAAGACTCAAGTTTGAGGCGAGAGACACGATAGTACACTCTAGAAACCGTTTTCTGTGATACTACACAGTTTTTAATACTTTTCGTGGGTACAGGCTAATGGAAAGAATTTGACAGCAGCCTCAAGATGTCAAAAACTGCGCTACAAAGCTCACGACGATAAATACTGGTATTGAGCTAGCTTTCCAATGGTATAAGAACAAAAGCAGAGTTCACGATGCCTTCTCGTTACCTTATGTCGAACGCACAGGTATGACTCCTCGATTTTGCAAGCAAACTACCCTATTGTACCTGCTTCTTATATCTTCGGGTGGCTCTTTCTTCGATGATTTCGGTCAACCATGGAAAATAGAAGGAGCATCCGCCAGCATGTCATTGTTGCACTCTCAGCATCTCATCTCTTCTCGTCTCCTCTCACTCTTTATCATGATCATCATAATCATATTCATCACTATCACAATTCGGTATCCATTCAAATAGATCGCAATTCAACGATTTCGACACGAAGGATACAATGGCAAGAAACAACGGCAATGCTCTGAAGCAGCAGGACGACCACCATCATACGAGTCTTCCTCCCGAGTCAAATGGTCAACCATTCACTCCTATCAATCCCGACCCTGCTCAAGGCGTTGCAGACACGATTGATACGATGGCTGCAAGTAATGGCAACAATCTGCGCACTCACTCACGTACCTCTATTGCTTCTCTTTTGAACCCAGTCACCCCGGACATTCAGAATGCGGTTTCCACTCAGGCTATCCTGGATATAGACGACACAGTGGATGGAAATAGTGGCATCGACCTGCGCCGGCATCACACCCGATCGGACACGTCTATCTCATCTCTGCTCAACCCAATAATACTGGAGAGCGCAAACGCGGAAGCTGATCCTAGTTTCTTGAACAAGGCTGGGTTCGTGGCTGGAAACAACATGACTCCCCTCCCAACTTCTTCTGGTCGGAATCAACATAGTGTGAACCCGACACCTAACCAGCCTGACTATAATTCCTCTTCGCAGATCTCCCATCATCAACCTCCGACATACAAAAATGACATGGTACAATCCAAGTCTGCCGAGTCGATTGGTGGTCTTGCCATTCCAGAGTCACAGCCTGTACAAGGGTTCGGGAAGCTTAGTACCGATGAGATCTGTGGCATGGGAGACTGTAATCTGGCTTTCCCTCGAGGCGATCCTATGATGGAGCATAGGAAGATATGTGACAAGTTTCATCGAGAACATTTGGAGGATGGCACCTACGCTTGTCGATTCCGAACTTCCAGGAGCTGCCAATATTCTGCAGGTCATCCGACGAAACTCAAACCGCACGAGGAGTACAAGTGCGAATACAAATATGACCGAAGGATGCGCGAAGACACCAACCAAATCAAAAATGGGAACGATGAAGCCGGACGCCATTCTTCTAGCACGGAGCCTCGCCTGGTGAATCAGCTACAGCCGGATGCCTGTAACAAAGGAGAGTGCAAACTATCCTTTCACTCCCACACTTCTAATCACCGTGCAGCCTGTGATGGTGAAGAGCGGAGCGTGTTGGATGGTCTATACTATTGTCAGTTCCAGCATTCCATACTAGATTGCGGTTACTCTTCAGCGAGTTTATCACAAATACATGGTCACGAAAAGAATTGCGGAAGAGAAAGAATCAAGCATTCTGAAACTGGGAAGTGGTTGTATAAGTGTAAAGATTGCAACTCTACGTTTACAACTGCTGGGCCCCGAACTAGACACGAGAGCACATGTAACTCGGCTGTAAGCTCCATTAGGGCTAGCAACAGTTCGCAAGACGGTGGCGCATCGCAGTAGAGAGGGGAAGAATGGAATGTGAACCCAAGTGCGAGTTCAACTTCATGACTTTGACTTCGCTTTTATTGTCCTACAAGTACTTCGCGACGTTTTATTATGAAAGTAAAGCAAAGCCACCAATTATTTCCATGAGTTACATATTTCGCATATCGCAAAGTGTTTTTCGTGCCTCAATCAGCCAGTTTCCTCAATCATGGATTGCCAAGTAAAAGTCGACCTGCTAAGCGAGACGAAAACAGAACATACGAGATCCTGAAACAACCCTGCTGGCGTGAGACGTATGATCTGCAGATCGTCAATCTTCCAAGCCAAGGGAAGCAGAAGAAATCCTTATATACTCTTCTGACTATGATTGAGAACGACAAACATATGTCGAATTCCTCAGAGCCCATAGCAAATTACGTCTACACTCTTTACAGCCCGAGGAAAGGTCCGCTTGGTTGGACCTACAGATATATTTTGCCAGGTGATTCTCTACCGTATGTGTATATCTAATAATCCAGAATACTATGTTGTCTCCGAGAAAAGTAGAGCCGACCTTGCGAGTTCCGACTTGAGGAGACCTTTTTCAGGTTTCATCCAATGTCATGAAAGCAGGATATGACTCCACGCAGGGGAAATAAAGTCACAAAACTGACTACTGACATTGAGTACAGCGATTAAGAGCTGAAGTCGTCAGATAACAATAAAGAGTGCAATATTGGATTCTTGGGGACCGGAAGATAGCCTTGTCTTGGTTTGCCGGGCACAAATTGAGTCGACCTCAACGGAACAGAGCTTCACCTGAAGGAGAGGTTAGAAGAAATCAAGGCTCTATGCTGGTGAGCATATCCCAACCCAGCAGAGAAAGTGAGGTAGATTGACTAGCATAGAGAAATTCAAGAATAAGCTAAATTCGGGAGTGATGCCTTCAGAGGAGAGTGTGCTTATGATCTAGTATCTACCACCTATGCTTAAAACATCTCGGCCATCATGGCTTCGCAGGGCGAAGGAGCAGCACGCAACTTATATGAAATGTTTCGGAGCCCTGATTCTCAAGCAAACGCCAACACCTGGGATTTAAATCACTTTTCCATCGTTGGAGAATCCATCGTCGATGAAATTACCCTGAAAGATAGTATGATACCGCTCATTCCTTCTAGCTGCCTTTCCTTCTAGCTGCCTTCACCACCGTAAACCAACAGCATCTATGCTTACCTCTAGATACACCAGCCCCAGCATAACCTCTCGTTTCCTACATTTCATCGCTTCGCTCAGAGATTTCCCATAGTAAGGAACGGCACCGAAGTTATACGATCAGATATTCACCGCCGCTTTCACGCCGGTAAGGATTCCAGAGCCTGTTGTAGGATACTACTCGACCACGAGGGAAGTTCTATTTCGATATCAAAATTTGAGAATAGGATGAACCGGTGATAGATTAATTTAAAGTAAATGATCTCTTATCTCATTTCTGGCTTGTAAGAATATATCACTTGCTAGCCACATCTAGAAACAAGGCATCGCTTGCTACAACACATATTTCTATTTCTTTCTGCGTCAAGTTCATCAACCAGAAAAGTCCACCTCACTATCAAACCATCTTTTCATATCATTACATGTCTCCTCTCTAGATCAAGTATTAGAGAGCTCAAGGCCCCGTCCACAGCTCAACCCATCCACTTCGACTCATCTCATCCAAGTTTCCAGAGAATCCAAGAATTCAATTTCCATTCCAGCTTCAACTCTAATATAGTCCTCCTTATCTCCACACTACCATCGCTCCATCTCCACTCAGCTACTATCGGAGCTCTGAGCTCTCCAAGCTCTCAAAGAACTCCAGCAGCTCAGCATCAAATTCGCCTCGACGTGTCGTTCCCGTCTCACTACACCTTCATCACCTGCGCATCATTTGCCCTACCCCATACTACTCTTTTCTCTAGAGATAAGAAAATCAACTCCAAGCTATCAATCCCTATGATCTCTATATATTACACACCAACCTTCATCGCCCGTGGACTCTTCCTCCGTACCCAAAACTCTCATAAACACATCAGGATCAAAAGCCGCCAAGTAGCTCTGCGATGCTTCCTCTCACTTCTTCCACGCCCTCTACCAGATGCAAGATACAAAATAAGCAAGACTCCACCTATTCCAGCGAAAACCAGTCCAACAAGGTTTCATCTTGGTCAAACATATGTCCTACAGAGAACATCCATCCACAACGTCAACACAGTCCGAAAATCCCATCCCATCTCATCACATCTCATCCCATGTCATCTTCCATATCATATAGTAAAGATCCCTACATCACCTCCTTAACCAACACTCTCTCCCTCATCCAAGTGAACCTACTCACACTACCCAGCAGCCAGCTCAGGTCAGCTCAGCTCAGCTCATCCCTCCTCCACTATCTCTCAACCTACG
>JACBAH010007049.1:0-19615 GCA_014282315.1 Neospermospora avenae | reverse complement strand
TTCTATTATTGTAGCACGTGTTCTGGAGATGCGGAGGGGAGGGAGGGGCGAGGGGCAAGGAAGAGGACGGGGAACAGACTGAGGCTCTCCACGGCCGCTAAGGCAGGCAAAGGCAGGGAGGGCAAGGATCCATTTGGTCCAGCGTTAGAAGTCGCGCCCTCCACAATTGTTGCGTTGCGCTCGTTTGCAGGAGTCGCGTTGCGCATCGTGAACTCTTCCTGTTCCTCTCCCTCTTCCACTCCCAGATTGCTGACCTTTTGGTGCTCTTTGGCAGATGGCTTGACGGCTCAGGAATCTGGTCTTGTCGCATCAAAATACCTCACTCACACCCCGATCCATCGCGCACCACGGAATCTTCCTCCACATATATGGCTCCAGCCACTGCGATGGACGTCGCGCTCGAAAATGGCAGCCCCAGCTCCCGGCGCAATAAGGGCAAGATTGCAGAAGCAATCCAGTCAATGTCGAATCTGAATGCCAGCATGGAGGCGCTCGACTTGCCTACTGACCCGGATGCTCAGGCTACCGTCACCGATTTCCTGGACTTTACAGAATACCTCCCTGCCGACATGATCCGCTCCCTCACTCTCATTCGCAACCTCGACGAAACCTACACCGATGCCTCCAGTTCGGTCGATAGCCTCACTAAACAATATGGAAATCTCCCCAACATCGCCCCAGACAAGAAGCCGGATCCCGTGAAGCTCCGCGAGGATATTTCGCAGAATCTCGAGCAAGCTGTGAGTGCCCGCACTTTGGCTCACGCGGAAGCCTGTCGCATGGCCGAAAACGTCGACCGACACTACAACCGCGCAAAGAATATACTGGCAAAGCTTCAGGCTATGGCAGAAAACTACCCACCTTCACGCGAACCCAGCCCAGTACCTCAAAAGTCGAAGTCTCCCACAATTACCCGGCCACCGAAGATTATGCTACGTATAGGTGGTGAGCAATCTGCTCCTCGTGTCCGCAAGCATCGTGCTCCACGCATTACAGTTCCGGGAGAAGTCCTCGCGCCCTACGAACTTGATTACGAGTCCTACGGATCAGATAGTGGGAGTGACTCCGACGCAAATGAGCCCATCACTCCTCGAGCGACGCCTGGTGCCTCACGGAACCTGGGAACTGGCAAGATCAAGTTGAAGATCAATAGCAAGCCTACGAAGAAAGACAAAAGCGAAAAGGAGAGGCCTCCTCGTCAACCTCGACCACCGGGAGTGATGGGCACAAATGTGCATAGCGCTGTTGCTGGCATTTCTACGAGCAATGCTCTGGCCATGCTGAAACCACCACCTGAAGGAGCAGTGAAAGGTGATGACTCCCTTCCTTGGCTACAATTGAACGAGTGGGAGCTCGCCATCCTCAGGAAGAGAATGAAGAAGAACGCGATCTGGAGCCCGAGTGATACCATGATTTCTCGGGAGCTGAAACAGCTAGGTCGTGGTATCGAGGCTTACAGAAGGATGAGGGCTGAAGTTGAAGCTGCAGGAGTACCCTACGATAAGCCCGAACCGCCCCAATTGAGAGGAGAGACAGTCCACGCCGAGGGAGCTATCAGTGTCGAAGCGCTTCGTTCCACCGATCCCGAACTCACCAATCGTGGTATGAAGCTCAATCAAGCGAAGAAGTTGAAGAAGGAGACTCTCGCAAAACAGTACGCTGAAGAAGCTGAGGCATCTACACGTAAGCTGGCCAACATTGGTGAGGTCATGAAGAGCCTTTTCAAGGCGCCCGACAAAGACGAGAAGAAGTCAAATGCAAAGACACCCAGCAAGAGTAGAGCTCCTGCTCGCAAGCGTAAGAGGGAATCACCAGCGGAGGGAGAGACGGAAGGCGAAAAGACTGCTGAGGGAGATGTAAAGCTGACCCAACCCCCGCTGAAGAGGAACAAGACAGAAACGCCTGTCCCTGCTCCTCTTCCACTTGCTACGAAGATGTCGCCTATTCTACCACCAGAAGCTGCAGCATCAATAATTTCTGAAGCGACGCCTCTTTCGACACCTCTCGAAAAACCTACAGATCCGCTCACACTTCCTATCCCAGTACTTTCGCCTCGAAAATCTACCACACCCATCCTGCCTCCATCTCGAGACCTTAAGAAAGTCATCAAGAAGGAGACGAGGAAAGTTACCGAGACAGCTACCAACACCAGACCGAGCAGAAGCTCTATAGCTGGTCAAGTAGCTGCCGCGCCTCATGTTCCTGAACCACTTCCTCTCAAACGACCAACCTCTTCCCGAAGCAAAGCGGCCAGTGTCGAGCCAGCCCCTCTGACAGGATCATCAGCCATCGAACGACCTCGTCGTTCTAGTACCGCTCGCAATACACCCGCTCCACCTGAGCCTCGTCAAGGCAACAAGCGCGCCAAACGTCCAGCTCCGGGTATTGTTACTGCCGGTTCTGAAGGCTCCGCATCTGTCAGCGTTGGCAAGAGAAAAGCAGCGACGCGCAAGAAAGCCAGTACAAAAAAGGAAAAGAAAGATGGCCGTGAAGGCAGCGTGGTGAGGGAAATCTTTGACGAGATTGACGATGAGGGAAATGTCATTGATCCCAAAGAACCGAGGTATTGTCTTTGCAATCGGGTTAGTTTTGGCACTATGATTGGGTGTGAGAATCATGATGTAAGTTTGAAACATCCAAGCTCCTGACAGTTTGTCTGAGTCTGCGTTGTGGTAGGGAGATACTGACGATGTAATAGTGTGAGAAAGAATGGTTTCACCTCGAGTGTGTAGGCTTGACTGATGTCCCGCCGCGCACGACGAAATGGTATTGTCCTGAGTGCAGAGTCACGCTCGGGATAGGCGAGAAAGGCGAGGTTACGGCACGGGGAAAGAAGAAGTGATTCCTCTACTCGTGGGGATAGCTTTCAAGGACGAAGGAACAGGTTGCTGACGAAATGATCTCATGCTCTGGTCTCATGCTCTGTCTTAGCTGTACAAGTGGGATTAATAGATCGACAGGGGTCGATAGTCGGACATTACAACAGCTGCGATTGTAAGAGAGGCGTGACTCTACAGGAATGGCGCTGAGGGATGCTTTTCCTGTGACTTTTCTCACAATGGGAACACGGGAGCGGGGTGATTTCGAGCGACTCGTAATGATAATGTGTAAGCATTTTGTGTGTGATATCATTCACGGCGAGTCAATCCAACTGAGAGGAGATGAACTCGAGCAATATCATTTCAATCAGAACATGAACCTCTTTCTTCTCCACAGATACAGTATCTTCTGTCTATGAAGCTATGAAATGCATTGAAGCCTGGCGACATAGCAGCTGACTGGACTGAGAGATGATGAACAATGGGCGTGAAAGATTGGAATTGGGAAACGGTGATTATGAATGATTCAGCAAGGAAATTCTCACCACAATCATAGTCCCTTCATCATGATGTAGACCTCTACACGAATAAGTGCGGATCATTACCAGAACATTGTGTTAAAGGAATTGATACCTGTACCTACCGTCTCATATCCATTCTCCACGCTTCGTCGATTATCTCGAGCTTAAACGAGAAAATAGAACATGCCAACACTCTACTCACCTACACGAGCGGAAAGACGCCAACGTATTTCTCGAGTGGTAGAAGAGACACACTACGGATAAGTGGTCATCACGTCTCCAAAAGTTGCTATTTGGTCACGTCGCATTACATTGAGGCCCATCCACTGACTCCCCATTCCGGCATATATTCGTTCAGCGTCCAATGGGGCAAAACCCTGTATAAAACGACGACGACTTTTCGGACTTTGTAAATGGAATATCATGTCGGGTAGTTGACTTCGCTGTAGACGATTTTTTGGGTTGGCCTGTAGCTCGCTGTGCGAGGGATCGTCGTAGCGCCGGTCGATAGGAGGAACTTTTGGATTGCATCACTGGATTATTATTGAGGGGGATTTGGAGACGCGGCTTGTGGTTATATACTCGTTGATTGGGATGGGTTGTGTTGAAGAAGTGTATTGAGGGAGTTGAGATGAGATTTGGGAGGGTGATGAGTTTTGCTTGGATGTTGGATGGAGAGGAGGGAGGAGTGAGGAGTGATGAGTGATGTGCATCGATTGATAGATAATCAGGCAAAGTTGGGTTGCTTTCGTTTTTTGGATGCTACAGCTTGAACGCTTCTGAAAGTCGAGAAGAGAGTTAGGTTTAGTTGACGTACAAGTCCGAGTCTAGACAGTTTCGAGACTCGCATTTATGTCTTCTGAGATTTTCGTGATTGAGGATATCATTACAGTATAGATGTAGTTATCTTTCGTGACTCGGTACATGAGAACGATATGAATCTCAGACGTGTTGGCTAGTCCTAGTATCTCGTCTACCGTCCTTAACCTAAGGTATGTGGTACCCAGGTATATCTTCACGTCTCAGCCGATTTTCCTGACTTGAAAAATAAGTCAATCCTCATCCTCTTATCCCACATAATCACATCCTTCCTAGCCCCACCACCACCCCTCTCACTCTTCTCAAAATAAACAATCCGATGCTCAGGTATGAATTCCTTGTGCTGCTGATCCATCTGCCACTCTGCGGCAGGCTTAACTTTCAAGCCCCCGAAGCGATCCTCGTAACCGACTTTGAAATCATCGATGTCGTAGGACCCTGGATCGTGTTTCAGGCGACTGATTACGTGGGAGGCTGTGCGGAGAGTAGCTGTTGATTCGGTGCTGGAGGCGGGTTTGGGTTTGGACTTGGACTTTTTCGTGGGTTTGGGGGATGAGGTCGCTTCGAGGGGGAGCTCGGCGCGCTTTGGACCGGGGATGGCTTGACGTCTGAAGGAGGTGGTTGAGTTATGTATGACGCCTGTCATTTCTGTTCTGGGGAGAAGCTTTGCGCTGATGAAGCAGGATGAAGTGTCGCTGTGAAGTGAGTTAGCAGACCTCGAAGGAAGAGTCTATTGACAAATGGCTTGGAACATATCGAAGCGAAGAGCCGAAAAGGGACACGGGGTAGGGATTACATACAAGTCATCATGAGTGATAATGCTGCGAGTCCAAGATTCGATTATTTGCTGGACACTCAACTATCATTTCACGAGATGCGTTAGCTCAATACCGTAGACGTTGACGAGAAATGCTGGAGTTGCTTTCAGGGATTGGTTGCTAGTACCTGATCTACTGTGTGATATTTCCAGCCCATAAGATATATCCAATTGCTGGATTTCTGTGGCTCTGCATTCGTCTCAACGAGTCGACCCGGCCATACCATACATGAAGGTGGCGCAACCTTGTGCACAGGTCTTTGTAGCGAGGTCAAGATGCCTGCAAAGGTAGTAAGTAAGACATCGGGATGACAGGAAGTGATCTCTCGGAGGAAAGCATTCAAGCGATAGACATTGACCGGCCTGAGAGAGACTTACTGTTGCGCAATTTTGGGACATGCTCTTCAATCATAGCCAAGTACTTCCCATGCTGAATGGAACTGGATCCGTTATATTCAACGTCGATCTTAATGAAAAAGGGAAAACCCATTTTCGCCTGCATGTGTAGAGCTCTCACTCTCGATAGAACAGATTGAGATAAAGGTAACATGGTAGGTGGTAATCGTTCCGGAAGAGACTCTGAGTTTGTGTCCAATTGGTTCAAAAATGATCCGTTTTCCAGGAGAGATTTGAAGGATTCTGTAACAATATTTTCTAAGGTCAGAGGGCTGTTAGTTTCCTTCAGATCTCGGACAGACTTGTCGATAAGAGCCATAATTTGCTGAGTTTGAAAGTAGCGACTGCCATGACGAGGGAGATGGCCGTTGCAGAAAGCACCGCGTTCAATGGCATATGCTCGCAGGTAGTAGAATGCACTCCTGACGATGTCAGGACTTGATGTAGCAGATAAACTATGTTCAAAGGACGCTCGAATTTCCCGGATTCTTGCAAGTTGTGCGTAGATCAACTCGGCCTCTCTGGATTTGAGGAAGTCCTCTGGAGCATCTAGGACATTGTTATAGCTATACATTGTCAGAAAATGAGGATACAAGATCGGGCGATGATATTGTACTTTCGAACCAACTCATCCCATCGGCTGTAGCTTAAGTCGAAATGATGATCACCATAGCGAAACTCGAACTTGCCATTCCCGGCAGCATACACCTCAAATCCAGAGCCCGAATTTTCGTTGTTGACTTCGTCGATCTTTTGCCAGAAAATGTCCTCAAAGGTGTTCTGAGAAACTGTACCGATCGCGTGACATATGAGGTATTCGTCGGTGCCGATGAGGTATGTCCGATATATCAACTTGACTACAGGAAGTGCTGCTGCTCGTGCTGCACTAGGAGTAGTGTCCTGCTCGTCGTCGCTGTTGCTCGATTCTTCGTGAGTGGTATTAGTGCCTTGCTCTAAAAGAGCTTGCAGTGCTACAAATTGCTGTTTAAGACCCTCGAGCCATTCCGGTGTAGGTGTGTTGTATTTTTCTTCCAAGAATGTCTGCAACTCAGCAGCATCTGGATCATTGGGATCGGACGTCATTGGTGGATGACTTAGGTATTGGCAATGGGGGTAAGATGAAGGGGAAAATGTTGAAGGGGCTGTCTCCTTGAACAAAGCTTTGAGGCGCCGTATGAAGAATTGCTTGAATCGAGAGTTTAATGATGCTTTGTACTTGGAAAGCGAGAATTATCCCCTAACACAGGGGGAAAACAAGGTCCGAAAATTACTGAGTCACTCGCCGTTGACACTGCGCAGGATGCTCATCGTGAGAGCTCAGCCTTGTGGTATGAGTCAAAGTGGATTGCGACATGATAGCTGAAACCAAGGTCCCTGCGATTATCACCAAGTTGAAGTATATACATCAAAGCCATCTTTGAGTAATGGATTAAGAAGTCACTCCACAAGTCTCAGAAAAGTATGAAGAAAAGAAACGCTGAAAGGTCATTCATAATTCCAAAAGTTGGAGAGGATGCTGGCCAGTCGTCCAGCAGACTAAAACAACTCACGACATGAGAATCACACAAAGTCACGGAAAGATCACAGGATTTTACATACTTCTCTTAGCAAAGTCACGATGTCTACAGACGACACTGACTTAAGAAAACTTCATATCCTGATTTCTATTGAGCACATGTATTTTGTGTGGTAATATTGCCTCTCATTGATACCTATAGCCAAGAGCCAAGCAGCCAAGTATTTTCTGCCAAGGAAAGACCAGAATAGCGCCAGCCCTATACTTCTTGCATCTCCCAAAATCCTTCTTCATTCATTCCGTCCTTCCTCTCTACGCTTTGTCAACCTTCTGTACTGCATATCTATGAAAAGCCGCTTCCATCACGCACAGTTCAGACAACGTTTCAGACCACATTATGCAAAGTTCAAGAGTTGATGAACCCCCTTTCCATACGCAAGAATCTGCTTCTGATCGAAACTTTGCGTTCGTTCGTAACATTCTGCTAATGTCTCATTCCTCGAGAGGGCCCTCGAGCGAGAAATGCACTATAACGCATTCTTGGGAAACCACTTGACTAAGTTTTTCTCGGGACCCGAGCCCGAATTACTCAAGTGAGGAGAGGCACGGATGGGAACCAGTCTTCTGGTACGAGAACGGAACACGAGATTGCCTGCTTTCTGCCACTGATTGGCCAGCAAGTGCTTCTCCAAATTGGCGTCTGTCATCATGCTTTTCCAAGCATCCGGGGGACAAACCTGCGTATTCTTTTGCTGCCTCATCTGCCTTTTTCCAAAACGTTCCCTTGGCTGTGCGTAGCCACCCGCCCTCCAAGCAGTCCAGCGTTCCACGGGATTGGCAGCGTCAAACCGACAGTGGAATTTCTTGGAGTCTTGTCCCTCCGGCGGAGATGATGGCCAAGGGCTGGGCAGACCACTCAGTCGTCGTAATCACACATTTGTGTTCCGGGTGGTCTTGTCTTGTCCCTTTTATTTATCGTGCTTTGAGGGGGCTAATATGATGTGATCACACGCAAGGACGGAAGGTGGAACGGCATTTCCTCCGCCTCTCCTTCGTACATGAGTACTGTAGCTTTGAGGCGAGGAAGTTGTTTGCAAGATGGCACAGCACACCTGTCATGTCAAGGGAGACTGACAGGCCGAGAAAGACGGACAGAAAAACAGACTATTAGCCGACGAGGGCTAGAAACGAGCCGCTGCACAGGCTAGGTACCTGTCTCCTGGCTGTCTTTCCACTTACAGTATGTACCCCTCGGCGGGAGTTGAGGAAGCAACATGGACTCCACGGCAAGTTTCTATTACAGCTCTCTCTCTACTAGGTCTCTCTCTTTACTAGGTGTAGCCATAGTGGTTGGTGCAGGTCTGCCTGGGGAGCTTTCTTTTCTTTCCTCCTCTTCATTATTCCAGACAGCGTCAAACGACGGGCAGATGCTACGGTCTCCTCAATCAAGAATCGCAGATTGGTTGGACCCTTCCACTCACATCAACCTTCGCCAGCAGCAATCGTCGGTTATCCATCAACCTTCGCCCGCGCAGCAGCCTGTCTATTCCTGGCTTCTGCCCCAAACACGAGATGAGGGAGAATCCACGGCCAAGTTGGCCAAGTGGCTCCGTGCTTGGGAGACGGATTTCCGACTCAGCGCAGGTCTTGGTCATTTGCGTCGGAAAGTCATGGCATCTGAGCTGGGCAGTGCACTTGGCGTGGTCTTGGCAAAGTCTTGGTATTGGGCGATTTGATAAAGCGTATCAGATCATCGCTAGACAGCGCAAGTGGAGAAGAGGCAGGGGACATCATTGGTGAATTGTGCCCCGCAAACACTCTTCCCGCCTGATTTATCGCTAGAGTCACACTCTTGCCCCGCTTTGCAAATTTGTGCCGAGACTTATCACACAGCCAAGACGCTAGTAGCTTGGCGTAGTGGAAGCTAAGGATTTCCGATTGCTCTTTCCGCCCTCGACAAGCCCATAAGTAAACCCTATGCTCGCCCTTCATCTCGCGCGCCTTTGACTCGAGGCATATTCGATTTCTGACTCTTCGCGATACCCGTACTTTGTCTTCACTTGACAAGGGTTTACTGATTTGAATTGAATTGATTTGCTTTGCTTTGAACAACAGCAACGACAGTCGAGCTCAATATCAATATCAATATCAAATTTGATATTCGGCCGTTTTTTCCGCGCGAAAGCTCGATCAACGCGTCTTGGTTGGCTAGCTCTTGAGCCTACGCATCCACTCACACCCCTCTAAATCCTCTCATCTCTCATCATGTCCGCCCCCGCACAAGAACCGCAGCAAGAGACTGCTGCACCAGCTGTTGCTGCTGCCACTGCCGCCGTTGAAGCTCCTCGCCCTGTTGTCGCTGCTGACGATAACCTGTCCTGCCAATGGGACAAGTGCTCGGAGCGATGCCCGTCGGCTGAGGCCCTCTTTGTAAGTAAAATGCTGTCAATTTCTGATATCTTTTCATTCACATGACTTGAGCCAAAGCTAATTCTCCTCAGGAACACATTTGCGAGAAGCATGTTGGTCGCAAAAGCACAAACAACCTTAATCTTACCTGTGGTTGGAACCAATGCCGTACCACCACCGTGAAACGTGACCACATTACCTCCCACATCCGAGTTCACGTTCCGCTCAAGCCTCACAAATGTGACTTCTGTGGAAAGGCTTTCAAACGTCCTCAGGATCTGAAGAAACACGTCAAGGTATGCTTTCACCACAGCCTATGATTGCAAAACTCGCCAACTAATCACCTGACAGACTCATGCCGACGACTCTGTTCTCCTTCGCTCTCCTGAACAACATGGTCATCCAAATCAATCTGGATACAGGCAGGGTGGCAAAGGTATGTAGAGCAACATCAATGGTTGTTCCCCCGACATACCCACATCTGACGGAGGAAGTAGTTGCTGACCTGCAAAACCTTGCAGCTACCGCCGGAGGTTACTATGATCATCACCAGATGCATCCCGGCTCTGCCGCTCCATACGGCCACCACCCCGCCCACAACAATGGCTATTACGCTCCCCAACAGCCAACTCCCTACGGTCCAGTCTACTATCCTGTCAGCCACGGAGGTGACATCGGCCAGCATGCAGCCTACGACAACCGCAAGCGAAACTACGATGCCTTGAATGAGTTCTTTGGTGACGCCAAGCGCAGACAAATCGATCCAACTTCTTATGCCCAAGTTGGCCAGCGCTTGATGGCTCTTGCTGGACTCCCAATCCACGGTGGTGGTATCTCTGACTATATGCATGCTCCAGCCATGGTCCCCATCGATGGTCACCACGGAGGGCACGGTGGCCCAATGCCACAACACCAATATGCTCTGCCTTTGCCAAACTTGAGGACTAAGACTGATTTAATGAACATCGATCAGTTTTTGGAGCAGATGCAGTCGACAGTCTATGAGAACTCTAATGCTGCGGCCGCAGCTGGCATTCAACAGCCAGGTGCTCACTACACCCACTCTGGCGTGAACTTCCGTCAAAGCCATTCTCCACCTCAAACTGCCCTTCATGGTCTTGGACACATGGGCTCTCACATCTCTTCTTCTCACGCAAACGCACCTATGATGGCACATTCCTCTCATTCAACCACATCTGGTACTCCCGCATTGACCCCACCTTCGAGCTCCGTCTCATACACTTCCGGTCAATCCCCAGTTTCATCTCACGGCATGTCTCCTATTTCCAGACACAGCTCCACTTCCGCTGCCTACCCAAGCTTGCCAGCTGTTTCCATCGGATACTCTCCTCACTCAACCACTGCTCCTACTTCTACTCTTGGCCCCAACTTTGACAGCGACCCTCGCCGCCGCTACTCTGGCGGCATGCTTCAGCGCAGTGCTATGCCCAAGTCCGAGATGATGGATACCTCAGACAACGACTCAACTCCATCGCCAAAGCAGACCACACCTACCATCCGCACATCTGTCATCTCGAGCAACATTGACCCTGCTCTCTCTGGCGTCGCTTCTCCAAGTGCCCAGTCCGATAGCGGCGAGTCTGCCAAGGACCGCGCTGAGGAAGCTTGGATCGAGAACATTCGTGTTGTCGAGGCTCTCCGCAAGCTTATCCAAGATAAGCTTGAGCGTCGCGAGTATGTTGAGGAGGACGTATCAATGGGTGGAACCGAGAGCCAAGAGGCAGAGGTCAAGCAAGAGGAGAAGAGCTCGGAGAGCCTATACCCTGTTCTCCGTGCCGATGATGATGAGTAGTTTGATGATGATGAACATGAAGTGTCTATGATGGAATGAGTTTATGGCGTTGTGGTTGTGGTTAGGGAACTGGTTTGGTCATTCTTGTTTGTGTGGTTAACGACCTGATTACGTCCCTCACGGGGCGTGGGTCTTCACTTTAAGTCTTCTGCATGCTGCGAGTCCTCTCGTCTACTATCTCGGCTTTCAGGGCGTGTTTGCTTAGCTTTAGCTAGTTGTACATGAGTTTCTTTCGCCAAAAATAAGAGATACCGTTGTTTTCTTCGTTACAGAAACTACCTTCATGCACACTGCTGTGATGTTTGAAAGAGCAACACCATATTAACATTTAATGATGCATAATTCCCAACATGTTTCGAGAAGTGTTACAGCCCAATAAAACACTTTTGTACAAACCACGAACCCCCATACAGCCTTCACTTCAACAGCACTCGGGCGAGCTTTCAACGTTGCACTGAATCTCGACGCCTTGGAATGCATCTATACAGGATCTTGCGCAGTCCTAGGCATGGCTCTGATTTTGGGACGCTTATACGGCATTGCTACTCTCAAGTATACACTATATGTTGTCCTTCTGAGTTTGGACAGCCTAGCAGTTGAGGATTTAACTTGTGATAAGCAGAGCCGTCATAGACAGAGTTATGATGAGGAGCCTCCTGATAGAGAAAGGGTAATTGTGATATAGTGATACGAATGCTTGTAATTATGGAGGAAGACCTCTGATGGAGAAGCTTGTAGTAAGGATCAGGATACTTGTGATCGGGGTGCGCATTTGTGATAGATATAGGTACGGATACTTGTAGACTTGTATGTAGTATGAAGACCTGTCATCGGGAGATCTTGTGATGGAAATATCTTTGTGAAACACACATAAGAAGAAAAACTCGTGTTGGTGTCAGGGATATCCTCTTGCGGGATAGAATATGTTGTTTTCTGCAATTTACCCTCCTCATTCCTGGCATCCTTCTATTCTATGCAGGATATGTTGCTCGGCAAATCATGGAGTCCTCTCTATACAAGCTCTACACATCTCGTATCATTTGCTTACCATTATACCCGTGCTCTTCCTTCTGGGAGGAAAAAAAGGTGTATTCTACTGCTGTGTTGCTTGCCCTCCATGTATATACCAAGAGGTAGGTACAGTCATCCCGCTGGTTATGTGGATTGGCTGTACCATGCTTCAGATGATGTATTATTGTCCAAAGCAATGCAACTCCGGCTGTCTGCTGCTCGAAGACACGGGAAAAGACCTAAATATTCTCCTGAAAATGTATTTTTTAAATTCGTGTAAAACGTTGCAGGCTTTACTTCATTACTCATGAGATACTCCTAGATCGAGGCTGGCGGAACTCGTGACCGGAAAAGAGGAGCGAAGAGTCCAGACACAGATTTTGTATTCTGGTGATTAATAGAATACAGTCTCATTGTGTTATCGTGATGTTGAACGAGATATCCACGTAATTTCCTCTAGCACTTTCGCAGATTCGCAGTGTTTTGTTACTGAAGCCTTAGCATTTTCATGGGACAGATTCTTTTCTAAGTTGAATTTTATCACATTCTCATGGTTTTTATTACAGCTTGGAATATTTTATATCCGTTGTTATATACCTTTGTCCCGTAGAACGACCTCGAGCTTCGCTGGGGACGAACTCTGCCAGGTTCGGTTGATAACTCATGCAGATGCATATGAACACACGAAACCTTGTTGTTGATGTACTGGAGTCAATGCTTAGATACAGACCACTAATCAGAGAAGGAACTTATAGTATTATGATAGTGCCAACTACTTTCGAACAACGTTAGCAAGTAAACAATGTTCTCAAATTACCAACCTACATCTCGGATCGGCTTCGGATGAGGACCCGGGACCTACCCCTCCAACCCCTCCTCGTCTCGCCCAACGTCGAATGCTCACCCTAAAACCACAAGACCGTCAATATCAACATCAAACTCACTGCTATATTCCATATACCCACTGTATCTGAGAATGTCAAACACACACACCTACCGCTCCGCCGTCCCGCCAGGGATCAACCTCGATGAAGGCATCAGTGCTTTTTTCGAGACTTTCTACAGGACGAGCGATACGCCGGATGCGCATGAGGCTTACGCGGACTCTTTTACCGAAGATGCGGATTTCGTGATGGCTAGTAAGAGGGGGAGAGGGAGGGATGGTGAGTTATACATTCCATTTCATTTCTCGTCAAGGTTTTCTTTGGTTCGAACGATTGAGATAGGCGTTGTGGTGGTTGAGAGTCGAGGCCTGGACTTTTGATTTGAATGGATTGAAGTTTGGATGTTACAATGATGGTGCTTTCTGCTCTTGCCTCCGGTATTCAACTTTGGTTATATGTTCCCTCGAAAGACTCGGGGTCCATCTCTGTGCTACTAAAGCTCAGCTTGGATGAGAACCAAAGCAGGTTTGCATCAAGCAATCTTGAACTTGAGAACCGCAGATCCGAAGCAAGACCTATCCTCAGCTATCTGCCTACCCACTCCCTCAAAAAGTCTCAACGATCATGTCAAAAGCACACTTCTCTTGAAAACCCGCTAACCCAACCGATAGAAATTCTAGCCATCCGCAAAGGCATGTGGGCAGCAGTATCCTCGCGTCTCCACTCACCTACCAAGATCTTCCCATTTGGATCGGGTGCTGATGAGCTTATGCTGTATGGGACTGTGAAATTTGAGTTGAAGGATGGGAGGAAAGCTGAGGTCAGTTTGAGGCTTTCATTCTGACTCTTGGTATTTGGTGATGTGTTTGGTTTCGAACTGTAGCAGGTGCTTGTTGTCGATACTCTGGAGTATTTGGGCAAGGAGAAAGGGAGTGAGAAAGAGTGCTTGTTGATAGGGAATAGAGTAGATTTGAGTAAGAGCTGACTGGAAGGATATAGGTCGAATGGGCTGCAAGAGCTAAGATGGCGAAGGTTGATGGGGAGTGGAAAATGGCTTTCTATCAGGTGTATTTGGTACGTTTCTTCTGTCTGGACTTTGCTGTGTTTGCTCCATCGAGTGGGTAGTCTGATGAGATGTACTGACAGCTTTATGCTAGGACACTGCTGCTATTCATAATGCCAAGTAGAGCAATGTTGGACGAAGAGGATTTAGATGTATATCAGAAACAGTGGACTACGATGAAAGTGAAGGGCGCAACGAAAGTAGACAAAATATTACTCGGCACATTCTGTATGTACGGGACATCGGAAGCGGGAAAATATGCTGCTTCCTTTGGCAACTTTGTAGATTAGGTCCAGTATTCATCCATATAGACCTGTAGGTGACAATGAAGCTGGTGAAAGGGCTATGAATTGTGGTGGCTGCCACATTGTTCTTGCATCATAAGCCTAAACTCTCTAGGACCTCAAAGCTTCGAGATGTCTAAGGCTTCAGTCAATTGATAGTGAAATCAACGATACATGCCATTCTTCATAGGTATGTAGGCACCATGCAAACCGGCCAACGCCTCTTTTGTGAAACCCCAGAACGCCAGACCCCAAATTTCTGTCAGAAATACACAAACTTCATCAATCCATATCCATACCATCCTCCTCCTCCATATCCTGCACTACCAACTTCTTCCTCTGATTCATCTTGCCAAACACCTTCGTCTTCTCCCTCTCAAGCGGCTGCTCTTCAACCTCCTCACCCGCCTGCTCCGCCGCCTTCCTCTCACTAGCCCTCATTCTCGGCAACAGATGCTCATTCTCCGCCACCAATTTGCGGTTCGCCTCCTTCTCGCGCTCCTTATTACCAGCCATTCTCTTCTTGTAGAATACTCTCTCGCGACGTTGGCGGATCTCGGAGACACGTTCCATGGCATTGAGGGTCTTGGCCACCAGCTCGCGGTTGTAGCGGACGGGAACGTTGCGGCGCGCGGCGAAGGTGAGGGTGCTGTCGACCACCATTTCTTTGCCGGCAGATTTGCGGAAGGCTTTGGTCCATTTCAGCTTGCGGGGGTTACGCTTCATTTTGAACTGGGAATTGTGTTAGTAGGGGTTTTGGTTGGTGAGGGGAGGGAGGTGGAGGGGTGTTCGTACGTTCTTGTGGCATTTCGACCGGCAGAATCTGAAGAGTCTGGCATCGTTACGGACGAATGTGATACCCTTCTGTTAAAGCAATTAGCTTCATTCCTCCAAAATGCTTTCCAGAATCCCATTCAAGCTCTTAGGAATACTGCGCCAGTTCCTCCAAGCTGCCCACATCCCGTCGCAAGCATCCCAAGCACCCAGGCGCAAAAAAGTCCCAGGAACATGGAGACATACCGAAGGATAGCACGGCTGCGAGCAGAAATAACAAGTCTCGATCCTCATTTTGGCGACGTTGAAATCGTGGGAGTAAACTTAACGTCGACAATTCAATGCTCCACCACAAATTATCTCGACCTTCAAGAAATTTCACGATCGCTTAGCCCGATAGAAGATTGCGCTACGCTCTGTAAGGTTAGCAGAATGGTCCAAGCGTTTCCAAAATTGTCGTCGGCTCGAACCGTAGGACTATCCGATTTCGAATTGCAGTTGGAAAACCACAATCATATTTCGTCTTTAACAACACTTACAACCTAGAACAACACGCACGAAGAAGGGCAATATTGCGCTACTGTTCGCATACTCCTCGAACCAAAACCATGGCTTCAATCCTAGCAATGGGCGCCGGCGTAGCAGTCGCCGCATTCTTGGTAAGTCGACGCCCATCACACTCACATCGCTCTCAGAACACATCTAACTCCACCCCAGGGCAGAGCAGGCCTCGTAGCACTCCGGCGATCGCGAGGAGAAGCCGTCGGTGCGTTAGGCAAGGCATTTTACAAGGGCGGATTCGAGCCTAAGATGAACAAGAAAGAGGCATCCTTGATTCTGCAACTCAGGTACGCCACTCCCTTTCCCTTCAGCCTTCCCCCGGCGACATTGAAATGGAATAGGATGGAGTGAGCGAAAGAAGGAGGGCTAATGAGAATGCAGTGAGCGCCAACTCACCAAAGAGCGGATACGAAAGAACCACCGCACACTCATGATGTTGAACCATCCCGATCGAGGCGGAAGTCCATACCTAGCCACGAAAGTCAACGAAGCGAAGGAATTTCTGGAGAAGAACGGTTGATAGGCTTGTAGGTTGAGATTGGGAGAGGGAGATGTATATCATTGTAAGACTGTACGATACAACATGGAGGTTTGAGGCATCAGCGTTGGCGTTTAGCGGCATTGGATTTGTGGAGGGTTTGTTATAATGATGCCGGAGGGCAGATCTCTTCTCTGAAAGAATTGAGCATGGTCAGTCAGTTCGGATTGTCATATGAACCACATTCTGTTTGTGAGATCATGGCTTTGCTATTATTGGTATAGTGCTCTGCAACTTGGGCAATTCCAACGCGCGAAATGAAGTTTCATCATTCATAGAACATCCTTCGTCATACGCCATACGCTTCCCTGACTCCCTTCACAACCCATGAATCAGGCCTTGTGCATTACTTCTGGGCTGACTCGTCCACAATTGTCCATTCTGGCTTGGCTGGCGAAGAAGGCTTTGAGCTGGTCCAGCGTGTTGACTTTGAAACCCTTTCGGCTGCTGCAGCTGGTCGACCAGACGCCTTGGAAATACTAGTCTTTTTCAAGAGGCTCTCCAGCTTTGCGGTCTTCACTGAACTACCGGAAGACCCATTTGGAGCACCGGAGGGTCCTGACGCAGAACCAGATCGCCATGGGCCAGGTCTGTCCCTAGGACCTTGATTGCTGCGCCATGTTAGTACTCGGTCAAGAACACTCGATATAAAGGTGTGGATCTTACCTGCTCAACATGGACGAGAAAGCTTCGCTAGTAGCGTTCAGCTGAGACGGCGATCCTCCCCATTGACTACTCTCCGAACCAACCTTCGTCGAAGCTCTAGACTGGCTAGCTCCCCATTGACCATTACCAGCTTGAGAAGACGGTTCAGGCTTCCATGGTCCACGCGATCCTTGTGTTGATGCCGAAGGCTGGTTGCGTTGCCAAGCTTGAGACTTCATGGCTTTCTTGACTTCTGGCGTAGGTTGCGGGACGAGGGGAACTGGTGCGCCGCCATCACTATTTTCGCCTCCAGAACTCCAGCCTTCTTCTTTCTCGACTGCTATCTCGACTGCTTCCTTGACATGCCTGGATCAGGTCAGCGTATTCTCAATAGACCAAATTGAGGATGAATACTCGGAAATTCGGGTCTTCTTCTCCAGATCCTTGATCTCTCGTTTCTTCTGCTTCTCCTCGATATGCTTGATAGCAATTCCAATCATGGCTTGCAGAGTATAGACAGCATCATTGCCTGCGTTGTGTAGATTCCACCCAATAATGCCTAGATCTGCGAGAATGCTGCCCAGATTTCGTGGGTTAGATTCGCGCTTCAAGTATCTCCACATGATGGCTGTATCAGCCTGCTCCAAAAGGTTCGATAGGTTATGAACATCATAGCCGATGGATTGTAAGAAGTGAATATCGGCACCAACGTCATGCCCGACGAGAATGATATTGCGCTTTGGTTGAGCATCGTCAGTTGTGGCAGCGTCGGGACCGGAGAATGGTGATTTGAAGCACGTTGATATCATGTGCGGCGCATCCTTAAGGGTGACGATTTCGCTTTGACTATGACCTGTCAGGTTGCTATAGCTCACAATTACTGACTTTAATTAATGAACTTACCCGAACTCGAATCTATCAGCACAACCAGCCACGAAATCGGTATTGTTGTAGTGCATGTTCTCCTTGATTCTGAAATGACGAGCTCGAATCTTCTTCATCCACTCGAAGCCACCCTCACCAGGAGCTAGAGACTTGAGATCATTGGTGTCTAAGGTGGCGATACCAACTTCAGTAATGACTCGAGCATTGCGCTCATAGGCTTCGACATCGATACAGACGAAGACCACAGATGACTCCTGCGCATATGGAGCAGCTTCATCGTCCTTGAACACAGCTGAAGGTGGTAGTTTAGCGAGGGCTTGTTTGACAGCATCCTCATACTGGACCCATCCATGATCTGTTTCCCCGAAATTGGCTTTAATGGCTGCAACACGACCTAAAGAGATGAGTCGCCATTCTCGAAGTCCTTATTTCGGGAACGGGACAATGAAGAAAGGGATATGAAGTGGTGTGAAAGGCTTACCTGTAGTCGATTCTCGAAGTCCAAGATAGCGCTGAACTCTCTTGATCGAATGAGACCAAGCCTGCTGCTTCTCAATACGGTCCCTTTTCTGCTTCTCCTTATTCACTATCTTCTTCCCCTTCTGAGCTTGCACCATCAGAGCAATCTTGGTACGGAAGGCAGCAAGGGATCTATCAGATGGCGTGCCCACTGCACCAGGCTCACCATCCAATTTGAAATAATGAGGCGGTACGTTGTTTCTCAGACTTTCGGCCATTTCGCTGTTGATGGAGAACCCCAGATAGCGAGGCTGAGGTGTGCCGTCGTTGGTGAAGGTGACTTGAAATGAACCGTTTGCTCCGCCAGTAGGTAATGTGAGGGCTGTATCAAGCTTTGAGTTGATTCTTTTTAGAAATCCATCAACTTGTCGGGTAGGTACCAGCAAGATAGGTTGGAGATTCAGATCAGAGGATCCACGATAGATGTAGAAGCTGTGGTATCGTCAAGATAAAGAATGCTTCGTATGGATAAGAATTTGTGAAGGGTATGGTAGAAATCTGAGTATCGATGTTCTGGGGAGAAAACACACACGTTCCAAGACCAGATTGTGGCCTTTACAGGGAGAGAAATCAGGAAAGAGGATCAAAAAGAACTTGCGAGTGAATTACCACAGGGAATTCTGAACAAAAGCCAGAAATCAAAGATATCAAATTTCCCTTAAGATATTTAGATGAGAAGCAACGGAATCAGTACTTACAAATCCCAAGGCTCATTCACAACCTTCCCTCTATCGAAGAACTCCTCAGCAACACGCTGTCTATTTGTGTTGCCAATATAAGTATAAGGATACTTCTTGACAGCTGCCCACGGAATGAAACTCTCGCCCTCGTGTGTCAGCTGTCCCTGCTTGAGCTGATATGTAGCGAATTGCTGAGCGAAATCTTCAGACCCATCACCTGCATCTTACATTAATACACTATTCACTACCTATACAAGGTCCTGTCGTGAGTTGAGGGCATACGTACCTAGACTCGTGTAAACAATATCCTTATTCTCCCTCGTCGCTCCTCCACTGGTGAGATACTCATCTGACTCCGAGCCTGAATCAGCTGGATTATGATCGTTCTGCTGTGGCTGATGTTTCGTTTTGCTGGGTTGGAGTGAAGACATCTCAAGTGTATTGTCGATATCACCGCTTGCTCTTGTGTTCAAGGCGTCCAATTTTTGGAATTTGTCCATTTTGTGGTGGAGGGAAAGTGCGACTCTGTTTACGGCTGCTGCAAGGTGCCGAGTGGGACCGCGTTGACAGCACAATCGGAGTAGCTCAGAATCGGTGGGCGCAGAACTTCTGTATGATCTGTTGATTTTCAAAGGAAGTTGATGGGAAGGGAAGAGAAGGG